>JAPSGF010000042.1:1101408-1162780 GCA_035772895.1 Perdix hodgsoniae
AGGTGAGGTGAGGTGAGGTGAGGTGAGGTGAGGTGAGGTGAGGTGAGATGAGGTGAGGTGAGGTGAGATGAGGTGAGGTGAGGTGAGGTGAAGTGAGGTGAGGTGAGATGAGGTGACGTGGGAGGAGAGGAGAGGAGAGGAGAGGAGAGGAGAGGAGAGGAGAGGAGAGGAGAGGAGAGGAGAGGAGATAATCCATCCCCACCATGCCATTCATTTAACCAGTTCCTATGAATTTGTTTATAGAATACACAATTTTCAGTCAGTACCTAGTCCCTGCTGGTATTCTATTAGGGATGATTCAGAAGCAAATGCAGATAAAATCTGAATGCTGACTGTTGGCATTCTCATCTTTATGGTGCAAACGTCCCTCCTCCTGTTCAGACTGAACTAAGAGGGTTGCTTCTTGTCACACAATAAGTCCTTCTCTGAAGACTTGCTATCCTAAGGTTTCCCCTGGACATTTGGGCAAGGATGAGACAAGTGCACAGCATTCAGATGAACTGATGGATTGAGTATGTCAGACGGCTCCCTCAGCTCCTATCATTCCTACTCCCATGGGCAGCCAATGAGAATTTAGCTCCTACCTTTGTTCCTGCAGGCCAGTGGCTGGTTTTTTTTTGACAAAATGATGGGAGATGAGACTGAAAAAAAAGAGTAGGAGGAAGAGCCCCATTACTCACTAGTTCACGGTGCCATACCCCTTGGCTTTAGTAAATCCCACAGAAATGGCAACCACCAAGGCGGGGAGCCCTATGGAAAATGAAACAAGAGAAAATTGGTTATTTTAACATATGTGCAGCTCTGCTCCAACTCAACCACTTAATATACCCCATTTCTCCCTGTGTTATTCTAGCACCATCTGTCCAAGCCTGGGCCTTTGGCAGAGTCTGAATTCAGGACCTTCAGAGCCAGAAGCATGAACCTTTGTTACGTCTGCTAATGAAGTTAATGCTGTCAGCTGTAATCAGCTCGTATCCTGCTGTGGTCTCAGCAGTTGTGCAGGGAATGATAGTACATGTAGATGCATAAAATTCATTTATTTTATTCTTAGGGATGCAGAACAGCCAGGAATATACCAGGACATTTCTTGGGGGTGGAATATTCAGGCACCACTTAACCCAAAAGAACTAGCAAGGCAGAGATTAAAAGCTGTGTTTGCTCTTAACATAATATATGAACAATTCAGGTTCAAATCTTGCTCCAAATGAGACAGAGCAGGAAATGGGAAAAGTGTTCCCCCTATCCAGCTATATCCCTGCATGCTGTGGATGCTCTATCCCTGGAGATGTTCAAGATCAGGTTGGATGGTGTCCCCAGCAACCTGGTCTAGTACCAGATCTGGAGGTTGGTGGCCCTGCCTGTGGCAGGGGGTTGGAACTTGATGATCCTTGAGGACCCTTCGAACTCAAGTTTTTCTATGATTCTGTGAGTCTACGATAATGGAGCAAATCCCTCGGAAGCACAATGGAAAGAAGCATCTGAACATCAGGTCTTTCTGCAAACCAGAGTACACCCAAAAGGGGAACAAACTAAGAGAAAACAGCCACCTTGGAGAGAGGGCACACTTCATTATGAATGCTACAAAGGATGAGGAGTTTGTGCTTGGAGGCTATTTGGTGCTCATGGTACGCAATTTATCTTCATGATATCATGAGTTAACAATACCAGTATGGGGTCTTTTTTTAGGTTCATAAGGGGGTGAAGCTATGTCCTCGATCCTAATGCTAAAATCTCCCCCAAAAAAATGATGTTAAGGAAGAAATATAACAAAAACCTGATGGTTATTGTGAAATGCTGGACTGAACCTTAAAACTACTGACAGGGTTGGGTTTCTGAACACCTAGGCACATTTGTACTAATAAAAGATGTTGCATCCTGCTAACATCCTACTTATCCTTACTATTCCTGCCTGGTATAATGCTCTAGGATCTACAGAGGAGATTGAGTACTTTTCTGATTCATATCCCCAGCCTGGTTCTTTCCTTCCCCTATAAAAATGTCTGGGTGTGGTCTGGAAACATCTGGCTCTTCAGCTATGCAGGGCTCTGTGTGGCTTTTTATAGTCCTACTACTTGTAACACAAAGCATTAAGCTGTCTCAATGCTAAAGATGGGCAAATCCCATTAGGAATTAGCAGGCTCAGTAGCCAGCTAGGATTAGTGCTTTTTGACAAGACCCTAATTTGTGTGCTGTAGAGGTCATAGCAGGCAGCTGTAGAAGATGCTGTAGTCTGTAGGGCTGTCCAGACACAGTATCCAAACAACTCTGCTGACAGGGTGGTTACTCAGCAATATAGATCGATGCAAAGTTGATTAACTGTGAGGGTCAGCAGATAGTTGGGAGGTGTTAAGGCTGAGTAGTCTGGAAGAGAAAGAATTTCATAGAATCATTAAGGTTGGAAAAGAACACTGAGATCATCTAGTCCAACCACCAACCCATCATCACCATGCCCACTCAACCATGCCCTTAAGTGTCACATCTCCACAGCTCATGAACAACTCCAGGGATGAGGACTTCACTGATTTCCTAAGCAGCCTGTTCCAATTTGAGAGTTATCATAAAGGAAAGAGTTTCTCTTCCCAGATGAGACATCCAAGCAGAGCTCATGTTTGAGTAGTCCAAAGCCATTGAGCGGGGGGGGGGTTCAGAATGTCTCTTTTTAGAAAAGTTCTGTAATGACTATTTTCCATCTTGCTCAGCTTTCTTCACTCCTCATCTGGATACTCTGGACATATAACCTGCATGGTATTCACTGTAATGACATCAGGGTGGCATTCCATGGTATGCACACTAAGAAGTCATAAAGGGCTTTTTAAAGAGTAGAACACGATGCATGAAGCTCCAGAAAGAAGAATGTCGGCTAAGACTCTGCCCAAAATAGCAACTTGTTCCTTGCAAAGTACTTCTCTTAGACGTGATAATTATGCAGAAATGCACACTTAGGCTGTGAACTCATCAGATGTACAAGCTGCATTTATCGGAGAGGGGAGCTACACGATGGTAGTTAAGCCAACAAGCAGAGCAGCGAGGACTGCTGTATCCTTTGCCTTGGGATGTGATCAGATTATAAATAGGTACATCCAAATATTTCAAATGAACTTTTCATCTATTCTTGACTATTTGAAAGAAAGCGGATTGTGCCATACACTGTGTGTGCTCTGTATCAGACATTTGTGCAGTCACTCATGCTGTCCATGGCCAAATTTGGAGGGGTTTGTGCAGAAAGTGAGTGCAAAAAATACATACATATATAGGAAACCTGATTTGAAGATTTTTTTGTCAGGACAGCAGGAGAATCACATAACGAGATCAGCACATCCCATTAGAAAAAGTTCATTTGATAATAATGACTACCAAAAGCCATAACTGTTACAAGCAACTGAAGATCCTGTCAGAGCCTTAGCCAGGGCAACATTAAAAATCCAATTGAAACAATGGCACGGTCATAAGTAGACTAACCAAACTGTTTCTTTTTCACTGGGACTAAATGTGCAGATTAAACTGTTTCTAGGGAACAGTTTGCATGTCTAAATAACTTTATATTTTTCTAATTGCAAAAAAAACCCTCTTTTTTGAAAAGGCAAAATCGCAAACACAAGAGGAGAACAGGAAACTGGGAGTAAACCTCACTGCTGATGAAAACCACAGCAGCTTCAATGAGCTACAACTGAGAACTTGGCAAAGTTCTCCCACAAGAGCTTGGAAAAATGTTAATAAGCAAAGGGGGGTAGGGGGAGGTTCACTCCATTACAAAGTGAATTCACAGAATCACAGAATCACTAAGGTTCAAAAAGACCACTGAGATCATCTAGCCCAACCATCAACTCATTGACTGTGATAATTATTTCAGATTATGCTCTTGAAAACTTATTTACGTTCTCTGCCCTCTTAGAGATGCCATTAATCCCCGCACTACAGCTGGGAAGTCAAGCAGGATGCTAAATACCAGAAATTCCCTTGCTGCTTGAATAGGTGAGAGTGTTCTTCACTTTCTTTCTTAACCTATTCCAAATGGTTATTATGCACCATTTATCAGCCAGCACATCCTAGCCCAGAAATAGCTACATTTTACTAACAGTGCAAATTATGGTCCTACACATGCAGGCTTTTTTTTCCCTTAAATCTGTACAAATTACAATTACGAATGTTGCTCGTCCAAAATTCCCTCGGCTAACGCTCTCATCTGTCCTAGCATTTACAAATCAGATTGAAGAAAACATCCCTTTTTATTACCTTTATTACCTAGAGAAGCTGTCAGTCTTTTGCATTTGATATCCCTGATGTTCTTCATATCATATATACAGTGTTTGTATTGGAACATATGCACAAGCACAAAAAAGCACACAGAGCCTGTGTTTCGCATGTGTGTGGTTACAGGCTTCCTATACACAGGCACTGCATTTCAGTCCCACCATTTATTTTGTTTCCTAAGCAAAACTTAAAGAGATGCAGGTGCTGGATGGAGGATGGCTCTTGATGTGCAAGAATAAATCACATCAGGGCCCTTCATAACCGTCGGAAATATCTTGCCTGGGGCAAAATGCTCGACTTCAGTAGTGAAATGAGCCACAAATACAGCTTAGAAGCACAGTGCTCTCTGATTCTCTCTCTTTCTCTTTTTTCCTCTGCTTGCTTTTGAGCAACTTTTTGTTCAGTCGCTCCTTTCAAACACAAGCTTCATGTTGCTTTGAGAGCCCAGGTTACGGGTTTGAGTTTGTTCTCAACTACAGAATGCATCATTTAAAGATAATAAATTAAACATACGGAAGAGGCAGAGGGAGGAAAATTAGTTACAAGCATCTGCACTGGTCTCATAGTTTATTTGTCTATGAAAGGCCCTGCTGCCATGGAGACAGCATTTCAGAGCTTGCTTCTCGCCGGGTCGCACATGGAAGGAGACAGTGAGAGAAAAATAAAAGAGAAGCAGGGAAGAAAGCCAGAGCCAGGAGAAACCCCCCAGCCCCACTGTGCCCTTGGAATGAACACACAGCCCCTTCCCAGCTCATCTCCTTCATATTGCTCTTGGGTGGAGATAGCAGATTTTGGCTTTTGCTCATTTTCAACCATCTAAGTCCTTTTTGACACACCTAAGGGTGTCAAACTAAGTTTTTTGCACAGCATCAATCCGGAATGCTCTTTGATCTTCACGCTAGGATGGAACAATGCTTTTTTTTTTCTTTCTTTTTTTTTTTTTTTTTTCCTCTTCCCTGGCCCAATGGAGCTTCTATGCAGACCCACAATCCTCACCCCATCCGAGACACAAGAAGCGCTTGCGGATGATGCGGTTCCGTAACCGACCCGTCACGGCCATGTAGGACTGCCAGGCCTCAGTCAGCACCCAGCAGAAAGAGGAGAGGAAGAAGAAGTGCAAGAAAGCCGCCACCAGCGTGCATATCACCTGGAGAGAGGAGGAAAGGAGCACATATCAGAGGGGAGAAAGAGGAGAGAGGAGAGAGGCAGGCGGAGGGAGCTGCTTCCAAATCGGGCTCTGGAAGGAAAGGTCATAGGGATCAGCAAAGGAAAAGACATCTCAGGAAGAGGCAGCCTCCCCCTCAAGCTTTGACCTAGCATAGGACTGAAGTGTTTGTTTCAAATGTAAGCATTGCACAGAAACTGACTGCTCTTAAGTGAGAGCTCCAAGCCTGTGGTTAACTATTTTCATACAACGATAGAACATCCTGAGTTGGACAAGACCCGCAGGGATCACTGAGTCCAACTCCTGGCCCTACACAACCCACCCAAAATTCAAACCCTATGTCTGAGAGCAGTATCCAAATGCTCCTTAAATTCTGTCAGCTTGGTGCCATGCCCACTGCCCTGGGGAGCCTGTTCCATGTCCACCACCCTTTGGTGAAGAACCTTTTCCTAATCCCCCACATGACCTTCCCTGACACATCTCCATGCTGAAGTCTGAATCCATGCCTTGTCCTTGTGCTATTTGGCTTCAGCAATATACATTTATTTTCCAGTGATCAAATCAAATCCCTGATGCTTTCAGAGAGGATGGAGCAGTTATTAAGCTGTGCACTAATCTCAGCTCAAAAGGATTGCAAAGCACCGTGCCATCGGTGCTTTGCAGTAATGAAATCAGAGAAAGGCAATTCAGACTGGGAAAGATGGTTCCTTGCAAAGAAACATAGTTAAGCTGTGAGAGCTGTGGTAAAAATATGGCTGGTAGAGGCTTGGTAAGGACTGAAAGCATCATTTGTCCGAGAGCATGTAGATATTAGCAAACAAGGGGGGAAAAAAAAAGAAAAAATAATGAAATGGCAGAATAAATTTCATAATGGTGAGCTCTACAATTTGGCAAGGAATTCTCTGAAGGGACACAGAGAGAGCTCAAGCCATTTAAAATTAAACTAGGGAAAGTACTTGCAAATGCATTATGGAGAACAATCCTGTAGTGGCGGGGAGATGGGCTGGAAAGCTGACAAGCTCATCTTTGTTTTTAACTCAGCAAACCCAAATCATTCAATGGTGCAAATTGGTGCCGCTCTGTTAACTCTGCCAGGGCTATGCTTAATTTGCACCATTGGAGAAGAAGAAACTGTGAATGAACATGAAACAAAGTGATGGAAAGAAACTCCCAAAGAGAAGGGAGAGCAAATAGACTTTAAAAGTGACTCTGGGTGAAAAAAAAAAATTGGCTTAAGGCATTGAGGACAGATGCGGGTGGGAGTGAATAGTGAAGAATTTCTCTGCTTTGAGTTATATCAGGAAACATGGACTTTGGGTTTACGGTCACTGAACCTTCCTCTTTTTTCATCCACCAGCATCTTTCAGCAGAGTGCTCTCACGCACCGAGCATCTTTTATCATGATTTTATTGTATTGCCCTCAATTCATAAACTGGCACTGACAGACGTTATCAGAAGCTGGGAATAAAAGTTAGACACTGCGTTCCTTAAGACAGGAACTGCCTTTTCATTCTGTATTTGTATTTGACACAGAAACCCTTGGTATTCTGCCTGCAAGTACATGACAGTTCAGTACAAATAGCCCAGTTCAATGTGATAATTTGAAGTAATTTTCATGTTTTCAAAAGAATCTTCCAAAGATGGTTGCTATGCATCAGCTTACAGGTCTATGTAAAACAGTTACATACACAATTTACTTCCAGGAATGCATTTTAAGAAATTTATATTTTACAACTGTTTCTTTTTTTTTTCTATAAACGACTGTCAGAAATGACGGCATCAGTTTATCTGAGCTGATTTTGTTCTGCATCAACAGAGTTTTTCTTCCCTCTTTGCCAGCAGTTTGTAAAGGGGAGAAAAGACGTCTGCTTTCCATTTTTACAGCTAATTTTCCAGAAATACTCAACCAGGTAGTTCTGAGGGAAAGGGGAGAAGAAGAGAGAGGAGCACAACAAAAACAATGCACATTTATGACAGTGAATGGCCCTCATTTAAAATCCGTTGAAAACAAGCACATAATTTTACTCAGATTTGGGAATAAGAGAATCTTCCCTCTTGTTTTCCCAATTTCCCCAAGGAGATGTGGTTGTAAAGGCCATTAGTCCTTGTTTTTCTAAAAGAGGAGAAATTTGCTTCCCTCCAGCACATAGCCCCACTTTGAGATACAGTGAGTTCACAGCATTCATTTCTTTTGTATCACATTATTGCTGACTGTAATTTTTTAGCCTTTTCCTGGGCCTTTCATCTTTAAGAAGCGTAGCAAATCCAGGTGTGGAGTCTTGCCTTTGAGGTTATGCAGACGGAAATGATGGGAGTATTTGGCATTTCCCAGGAAACTAGTACTGTAGAAATTCTCCTAGTGTAACTGCAATTATAATTCAATCACTAATATTTTAGGAAGCTCCACTATCAATGATTGAATGTGAATAGGTTCCAAATTTACAGTCTTTCATCTCTTCTTTGTTCAGTTTTCTTTCTCTGCTCTGTGATAGAGACTGTTTACTAGATGGCTGAGTGGAATCCCAAGAATAACCTTTCTATTTATGGTGTTTCATGCATATGTATGTCCAAATAGCTAATCTGCCTCACGCAGTTACAACCGGGAGCTTTGAATCCCTACTAACAGCTCTGACACTGAACAACCAAAGCAACATGAGAAAAAGTGTGAGAAGGAATCTGGGCTCCCAACTGTTGTTAAGGGGATGGGAGAGGGTCAACAATACACACCTCTATCCTGGAGTGAAGAAGGATAACCAAATAGGAGGTCCACTCACAGTTGGACATGATGAGCATCCTTCAGTCTTCTTTCTATGAAAAGCTGCTCCTAGCACACACTTGGGGTTGCAATGCACCCACAGAATAGCAATGCAGAGCTGACCACCCTCTTCCCAGTTCTTGCTCCAGGCAAACCATGCTGACCATGAAAGACAGCTCTGCTTTGCAAAGTTCTGAATGGTGTTGGCTTAAGAGCAACTGGGCCACTTGGCTGCATCTCCCCAAACTTTTCTCCACAGGTATGACTCAAGTAGCTGTAAAGCTTTCTTTAAAACATAACCCAGCTCTGACCTAAAAGGCCTCGCATAGCAATGAGTCTCTGTGATTCATTAAAGCCCGAGGCTTCTCTGCAGAAATGCTTCCAAAAGTGACAGCATGCTCTGGATGTCAAAGTCCAGACTCGAATAAATTGGCTGGTTACTGTTAATTAAAAGCTAAATTTTGATTTCTGATCGTGACTTCAGCAGCAGGAGGAGCTGAAAGACACTTCTGGCCTCAGTTTTCTGCTTAGAGGAGTTAATATGGTTGGAGCACTTGAAGAGAGAGGAAGATGTACAATAGGAAAATATTAAACATGAGCAGTGATTTGTTACGCTAGCTGCCAACACAGAAAGTAATTTAGCTGGAGAAAAGTCACACAAGCAACATAACACCTCTCCATCTGCATCTCTAATGTGGAAAGCCATGCTACTACCCTACAATCTATGCCCATGGCTTGATAATTCATGCTCAGTTCTCGTCTTTACTGCTCAAATGGCACTGTGACTTGCAGCAAGTCTCTTGTGGTCTCAGCTCTGCAATGTGCATGATGTGCACAGCGATGCTTCCCACTCCAAGAAAGGTGTTCTTGGTGGCTGCTTTCTTTAACATCTGCCAAGTGCTTTAGGCTTGGAGCATAAACGTTGCTGTAGAAATAAATGTAATGCTGAGATGCTGAGTGTTATCGCTTTTTTAGCTCTTTCTCAATCTGTCTTCCTTTGTAATTTTTGGAAAATAAAATGGTTAAAGCCTCGCAAATAACCATGTTTTCTCACCGTGCCATGTGCCAGCTACTCTAGGCAGATATTCAAAAATATCACATTGGTTTTAATCAAAGCCCTGAGGATGCTGACAAATTATCAAAGAGCGAGTGAGAGAGAAAATTGAAATCTGCCATTTAGTCATGTCTTTGACACGTCGCTAATTAACAGATGGAGGAAAAAAGAGGAAGCACTGCCTGAGCGGATCGTTTCAATGCTAAATCAGGAGCAAAGCAAACAAACAAACAAGGTCCAACATATCTCCTACCTTATTCCGGGTCTGGGTCTGTCCGATCAGGATGAGAGCATTGGAGGAGATGATGGACAGGCAGAAGTTGATAAGAATGACCGAGCGCTCTGAGCGGATATACCTGCAGAAAGAGAAGAGGGGAAGGAGATCCACCCTGTTACACCTTGCATGAAGCCACTGGGCTCTACACAATCCCATGGTAAGAGACGGCCCACTTTCTTCAGATCTCGTGTGTTAAACAGACAAGTACAAGGGGAAAAAGGAGGAGGAGAGCTTGGGTGTGGTGCACAGACCTCTCAATCCTCCCCATCAATGTTGGAGTTATGAGGATGAGCCAATAAATCAGGGGCTAGCCTGCTCCCTACTCTGAACCTTTTCTAAAATATTGCTGAGTGCTGTAAGTCCCCTTCAGCTCTGCTTACTTGGAAGGGGACTTGGAAAGAAGCTTAGAAGAAAACATACACGCAACACATGGAAAGATTCCCAAATAAGAAGAGCCACAAGCATGCTGGCGATGAAAGCAGGTTACGAACGCATGCATCTTCACAACAAAGTGCTTGTGATTCAGCATTCCCCTTTGTTTAACCTAACAACACATCCAGAAGTGAAAAGAAATTGAGGTTGTTTTTTTGTTATTTGTTTGTTTGTTTTTCCAGATGGAGATGTTTAACGCTTCTCAAAACTAGGCCAAATAAGTAACTGTAACCATGGGTCCGGGACATCAGGAATCCAAGTTAGGTAGCTGTTGCCTTCAGCACCTTGCAGGAGCAAGCCACTTGTCATTTCTCATTTGTAATGTGCAGCACAGCACCAACTTGCTGCTGAAGTATGTGCACAATTAATTCAAATGACTGGCTACAGAGGCAAATTTCTTTGAAGGTGCTTTTATGTACCTAATAAAATTAAAAGGGAATTGCAAAAGTGCAAGTCTTCAAGGATTAACTCAGGACCTGACCATAACAACCCTCACACATATGAGTAATCTCAGTGATGCAGCAAGTGCCCTGCTGAATATCAGATGAGTAAAGAGTAGAAACTGATGTCTATAAAGATTAGAAACAGATCTATTAACCAGACAGCTCATCCCTGGAGGCTAATGCAGGATTATTTTGTATATTCCAGTACATCAACTATTTATACTAAGAATTTAATTTCATTAATTAATTTTTGCAAGAGTGTGTCAGTCACACTCTGGCTGTAGAGTCTGCATTTCTGACTGGTAGGACAAGATGAATTTACTGCATATCTGAATTGAGCCAAGAATGAATCTGTGCTTTAGATCTATTGGAGACTGCGAAACTTGGATTTTAACTTCACTGCTAGTTTTCCCTCTAGATAAATGTGAATGTTGGGAATACGTTTTTCTGGATACAAAAAAAAAAAACAACCAGTCACTGATGAAAAGCAGACTCACTTTACATCAGCTTTGTTAGAAAACTGGTTTATAAGTAGTTCTTTCTTGAAACATACTCCAATCCCATAGCACACTTCAAAATTTAGGTTTCCAGCTCAGCTAGAAACTAGATTTGCTGCAAGTAAAGCAAGCCTGGAGTTATTCCTTGGCCAGTTTGATCCCAGATTTTGCTGTTTTACTTGTTTCAAATACAGTAATAAGGGTCATCTGAATCTTACTCCATTTGTAGGGTATCAAGCCATCAATCTTCCGATGCACTGATCGTGTGAAGTAAAATATGTACTAAATCTATAGTCAGCAGCTTCTGGGGGACAGAAAGGGAGATTTAGACAATGTGCTGGTAAGAATGGCATGTGCTAAGTCTGTGTAGGAACACTATGGCATTAATGCTCATTTAGGAAATTTCCTCTGATAGAAAAAGTAAAAAATGAGTTGAGTGTAACTGTAGTCTGCATGTCAAAGTAAGAGGTCAATAAACAGCTGTTTTCACATTTTTTCCCCCCTGAAAAGCCTTTTCTTTCTCCATGCTTCCTGTTATCTACCAGAAGTTCCTGTTCCCTGGATCCCTGAACCTTCAAAAAATGAAGTGTGAATTGGCACCTTGTAGAATCAGAATATCAGAATAATTTAGCTTGGAAAAAAAAACCCTCTGGAGTTGCCAATTCAATCCTTTGCCCAAAGCAGAGCTGATTTCCAAGTCCTGTCATGTTTTTCAGGGCCTTGTCCAATCAAATTTCAAAAACATTTAAAAATGGGAAGTGCCATAACCTCTCCTGGATGATTTGTTTCAGTTTTTAACCACTCATGGTGAAGAGTCATTTTTTCTTCAATCCAGTGGGAATTTTTCATGATGCAATTGGTGGTCTTTGCCCCTAAATCCTTCACTGTATACACCTGTGAGTTTTATGACTCCACTTTCTCCATGACTCCTCCTTAACAGACTTCTTCTCTTCAATCTAGCCAAGCTTTCCTTGTTTCTTATGCCTCTCCTTGAGCATTTTGTTCTCTTTCTCCTTAAACTGGACTCGATTCAGTTTGTTGATCTCTATCCTGTATTGTGGGATATTATGGAAATGCTATTCCAGCTGTGACCGTAAGAGAATCAAGCAGAGGGGAATAACAATTTCCCTTGACCTGTTGGTTACATTGCTATTAATGCAGTCCTTCATCGTAGAACAGTTGTATTGCTGAGTTATGTATAAATTGTCACCAACTGGATCCCCTGAGGCTTCTTTGGAGATATTACCAAGCCAGCCAGCCTCCAGCTTGTCCTACTGCATGTAGTTGTTCGGTTGCAGGTGCAGAAGTGCTCATTTGTCTTTGGTGTATGATTTCTCCAGCCTGTATCTCCAATTTGCTGAAGCTTGTCATTGCTGCTCTCCAGCATATGAATCACTCTTTCCATATCGATATACTCATCCAAGAACTTGCCATGGGTGCCTTTTTCCCCATCATCCAGGCTGTTAATGAAGATAATAAATGATACTGATCCTGGTACCAATCACTGAAAATACTGCTAGTAACCAGCTGCTGGTTAGGCTTCAAATCTTTAACCATTACCCAGAGCCTGCATGAACTTCAGCCAGCTTTTAATCTGCTTTAGCAGATTAATCCAATCCAAAATTCACTACTTTTATTACTGAGATGCCTGTGTCAAAGGCCTCGGTAATGACAAAATATACAATGCCCACTTCTTTTCACTGTCCAAGCTACAAGTCATCCCATCAAAGAAGGAAAACGGGTCAGTCACGTACGATCTGTCTCTGAAAAATATCTGCTATCTATTCCCAATCACTCTCTTGTCCATCATTTTGCTTGGAGGAAGTCTTTTTAACTATTCGCTCTTTAATCTTTCCAGAGTCTGTGAGCAGACTGAACAGCAAGTAGTTCTGCAGATCTAACTCCTTGCCCTTTTTAAAGATGAGTATAACACTTCTTCAAACCACCTTGAACCTGCCCAGATGATAGATACTGGCACCACTGTACAGCAAGCTCCATCTCAACACACTCTAATCATTCCATTTGGAGCCATGGGCATGCAAATATCCATTTTACACAGTTCTCAGTTTTCTCCTTCTTGGTGATGAATAGTGACTTTTTTCCCCATTTTCTGCTCCAAGATTCTGGGACCTGGGTCCATGGAAGCAAATGCTGGCAGTAGACCAAGATGAAGAAGGCAGTGATTAATTACCCTGATTTTCTCCACGTCCTTCTCCGTCGGAACATGTTTCCTATTCAGCATTTCCTTGGATCATCCTTGAGTTCTGTTGTACCTACAGAAGCCTTTCTTCATGCCTTTCCTGTCTTTTATCAGTTTCAAACAGAGTTTTCAAACCAACTTTCCTAATGCTTCCCTACTCCTCTTTGTCAGTCTGACCTCACTACTGAACGTTTACAAGCTATGATGATTGTTGTGTTTTTTTTTTCCTGTATCACCTCCAGCTGAGTGATATTCCACAGAAAGAAATCAGCATTCCAATCCAGGACATTTGGCAAAAGAAGGCAGGAACTCATAGCAGAGATGGAAAACACACAGGCCTTGATGCTTAGACAGATGAGAAGTCTGCAGAGCGCTTTCTCACTATCCCTTAGCTGCAACACGGACTGCCTTATTTATCAAAGCACACTGCACACAGACACCAAAGCTTGGAAAAACTCTCACTGCAAATGTAGGGAGCTTCTGCTCTGGCCTGGGTCTTGTGGGATGTGGGGAAGTCCAAGAAAGATGGAGAATGTGGGAAAAACCTGCAGTTTGTCTCTCTGTATCCATTCCACTCCTTTCTTCTCTGCAAAAACTGAGCCAACTTTGCTTTCTCATGGTGCTCATACACATCCTTCTCCACACAATCTTACTCATTCCCGCTGCCTTCCACCAGGACCACAGAGTGCCTCAGCCTCTCCAGCAGAAAGCAGAGCTCTTGGGTTTAAAGCAAGCATTAAAAGCCACTTGAGAGCCTGCTGACAACCACTAAATCAATCTTCAGTCTCTATGGACAGGGAATGAAAAAAGCTTACACCGATATCTCTCAGCGATACAGCATTCATTCAGCTGCTGCCATGCCCTACATGCTGACAGGCTGGTGGAAGAGCTATTTGATAGCAAGCATT
This sequence comes from Perdix hodgsoniae, assembly GCA_035772895.1. Taxonomy (NCBI): domain Eukaryota; kingdom Metazoa; phylum Chordata; class Aves; order Galliformes; family Phasianidae; genus Perdix; species Perdix hodgsoniae. The sequence goes on from JAPSGF010000042.1 coordinate 1,115,391, forward strand.
GATCTCCAAGCTATGGAAAGGTCACTCTGATTCCGGAGGCTGGTGAACTGCAGTTGGGTTCAGAGATGGAAAACACATCGGGCTGCTTCTGAAAGCACCATCCTGTCAAGGAGTGGCACAGACCAAAGCAAAAAGACATACATCTCTAAGTCATTCAATCTGTTCTGACCTATGAGCAATTCTGTTTCTCCCCAGTTTTTCATTTTTCAAGTCAGCTTTCAAGCGAGAAGATCTTTTTCTTCTTATCATTTATTTTCTGAATACCTCTGTTTTCCATACAGGTGGTGGAAAACATGGCCCACACACACAGTTTCCAGTTGTGACCTAGGACAATCATAACCAGAGGTAACAAGGGTGCTCTACTTCTACAGCCCAACGTGTCACTGACCTCTCTGCCGAGGCTGCTAATAAGGCCAGAGATGCACCATCTGCAGCAGAGTTTTTGCAGCCATCTGTCTACTGGGAACTGGAGCGAGTCCACCAACAGGCCACCAACAGCCGTCAAACGGAAACAATGTCCAGCATGAAGTGAGACTGTGCCAAGTTGGCTGCCTCTGAAGCGATCACTTGCATCAAGAAACTCATGCTGGTCATGCTGATGGCTGAGTAGGTGCCACTAAGAAACAACCATTATTAGAGGTTTTGAATGGAACAAAACCAGTTCCTCTTTGATATGCAGCCCAAAGTTGGGATCACCTCCTTTTTACTCTGCCTCTCGTTCTTCACCATGTTCCTTTCCCCCCCCCCCCCCCCCCCCCCCTTCTCTTTTTTTTTTTTTTTGTCTTTCTATCTTTCTGCTTCCCATGTATAATCAGATCCCAGTTGGGCAAAATTCTGGGAAGGTTTCCAGATTGTTAGCCTCAGTGAGCCTATTCATCAGAAGAGGATCGCACTCAAGCTAAGTCTATGTATACATGCCCCAGATGCCTTTGTCCAGAGGTCTGAATGAGAAATTTCACAGCCAAAGCTCCCCAAAACAGCTGAGCTCTGGTGGGTGTGCTCCACAGAAGACCAAGCAGATAGGGCACGTGGAGTTTCTCCCTTGCTCACAAAATAGTTGACTTTGATACGGCTGCTGTATTTTAGCTACAACAGCTGGAATAATACTGCTGATCCCCTTGTGAGCATTCCTCCAGCTGCTGTCTGATAAACTGTATAACATCTAGGGACAAAACGAAGTGGAAGCCAGGAGATAATGTTGAATATGATGTTCCTGAGACCATTATTAGAAAAGCACATTCATGTCCAGCAGCTATGCCTAAAATAAAAAGGACACACAGAGTGCTCAGGGCTCAGCCACGGGAATGCTGTGAAATTCAGAAAACATGAAAACATGATCTACAGATAAGAAATGAAACAAACTCAGCGCACCAAAGAGAAATTCTAGAGATCACTTGATCATGCTTTACAAATATTTACACAGAGAGACTTAAGATAGAGCGCCCTTTAATCAAGATATATCTGGTCTCAGGATCACTTGGAAATGCATGTCCATCCCTTACTAAATCAGAAATGCCCATTCAAGCCTTCCATAGACATGTCCCCCCATTCATACTGAACTTGATCATTTTGGGCATAGGCATAGTAACACAAAGGCTTAAGAAATTAAAAAGGGTATATTTTAAACAGGGCAGACAATTAACTTTACTGTCCTCAATGACAGTAAATATTGAGGGGCATGCTCCTGGAAGAAAACATATTGCATTACTCCAAATGACTCCGTCATGCTCCAAACTGATTCAACCTCATGTCTGAACTTAAGTTTCAGATCCTGAACTTATTTCTGATAGGAAAGAGAGGGTGAGACACCAACACTTGCTCTTCACTCCTCTCTCCTAACTTTCCACTTGATCCTGACACCAGTGACACCAGTAAGTCACCTACCAGCGCTGCCCAGTGCTGCCCAGCCTGAGGAAAAGCAGGAGAGGACAAGGACTTGAGCAGATCCAATGATACCCCAGGCACGGAAAAACCTGAGTTCTAGATAAACGTTATTATGATCAGTCTTCAACTCAGAGCACTCACCATAATTAACTAGCCACTATGCACTGTCACAGTATCAATAAAAGGTGCATTTTCTTTTTGCTCATTTTTAACTCTCTTGTCTCTTTCCTCTAATAAAGGATAGAAAACGTTATCTCAATTCACAAATCAAAAATGAATTTACCTTTTCCTTCCTACTAAGAAGATTCATTTGACAAAGTGAGAGTCCTGCACTGATCTCTTCTCACAAAGGGTCATGAACAGTACATTCTTTGTAGCCACTCCTTTTTAATTTCACAGTCATTCACCTGGTTCTGATTTTCGTCTTCTGTTTATCTAGAGTTATGAAGCTCTCAGCGTGTCTGCCACAAGTTTAGGAAAGGCATGGGTCTCCATAGTGTAAACTCAGATCTTGTGGAATGCCATGAACCCCATGCACATCTTGGGTTCTCAGACTTGCAACAGTCCACCAACATGTATTTTACAGGGATGTGGGCCAATGTGGACCTTTGTTTAATACAACTCTCCTATAAAATCACTCCAACCCCTACAAAGGGGCAATTTAAGGTTGCATCTGATCTCCACATCGGTTGTACAGGAGCTCTTTGAAATAGGATGTACCAAGGAATCTCACATGCATCTGAAGCCAAAGGCAGAACAAAGCTAAGGGATTAGAGAATTATTTAGCCCACGAGACGTAACATCTTTAAGCTCCTGAAAAGTATTGTTACTACTTCAGGCCAGATGTTTTCATAATGAATCAAGGATGTTTTGATGTTATCAAAGACCCAGCCCAGAATACCTTGAAGCAACTTGCCTGCCAGGAGGCAGTGCTCATCCACCTCTCTGCAAACAAGGTTTCCTGGGGTATATAAAGGCATAGAAAACAGCACACGCAGCTTTTGAAAACAGAACAATGAGACTACATGAGGTCATAGTACTAATTTCACTGTACTAATTTCTCTGGCACTAAAAAGAAAGAGTAATGCCAACTAAGCCACCATGATGACTTTTTACAAGACCCACTCATTACAAAATAGTTCTTCCTCAGGCAACAGACACCCAAAATGGGACAGCAAAACCTCCAGGATCCATGCAGATCAAGAGACAGTTACTTGCCCCAGTAAGAAGAGAAAAGAATGAAAGCCATACCTCCAAACAGAGACATAAATGATAATCAACAGCAAAAGTGTCAGCGAAGATACTCCACAGCCTACAATTAACGTGACAGAAGGGACCAGCGCCTTTTCCATGTTCTGAAAGAGAGAAAGTAACACATTAAAAAAAAAGAAAAAAAAATAAAGACGATGAAGATGCTCAGCAAATTCTACCAGCTCAATTTCATGGAAAGGACTTTTCCCCTAATTGTCTGACTGTACATCAACTCAATCGACCTTCACATCACACTGCACATACAAATAAAGAGGAGAGAGGCTCATGAGTTACTTCAGGTTGACCCTACCTTTCATTGGACTTCACTCTGCTCCCACGCACACCAGTGTTAAGTTTGGGTTTAAAAATCTGATATTCATAGTGAGGTGCGTAAAAGGGACAGGTTTGCAAGAGGAGATCGGACCCTTCGCATCCAGTGTGGAACTTCAAAGATAATTAATGAGGAAACTGCAGAAAGCTTTGCCTACACTAGAACGATTACAAATGAGATCTTCTGGGAATGGCTGTTGCTGAAGCTTGGAGGATGAAAAGAAGGTGAAAATCTTCCACCGACTACAAACATCCATCTGGCAAGGGAGGAGCTGAAGCAAGCAAAGGAAAAATAAGATGTATATCCTCCCCAGGGAGCAGCATCTAGTCATACCATACATCACTTCACTGCTCTTATGCTACTTGACAAGGCATTTCTTCATATGCAGGGATTCTTATGGAAAATGCTGGCATGCAATGGTTCTCCTTTGCTGTTTCAACACAAGAGATCTGACACTCACCACACCATGCAACAACAAGAACAAATACACGTGTTGTAATTACTCATAATCTAGTTCTCTGCATTCCCTGGGACTAACTCCATACCAGCTAGTATATGCCAGAGACTAACATCACTAAACTCCCCCTGTTCTTAGGATCTCTTTCCCACTTGCTTTCTTCTGCTGCAGTATTTTATATTTTACATTTATGTTTTTTATTCAGCACGTTTCTCATTTTTACACCAGTGATCTCCGCTGGCAGGAGGACAGAGAAGCAGGGACCCCACCATGCAGCAGGTGCACTAGAGCCCCTCTATTTAAAGTGGTTGAGCAGCACACAAAGGTGTGGGAGCACACAGTCAAGGTTGTCATTAGATTGGCGCAGTACCAACACCTATTGCCGCAGCTATGGAAGATGGTTTCTGACATAGCAAGGGCTTAGGGTAGGGGAAAAAAAAAAAAAATTAAAAAAAGAAAAATCAATTAAGCATGAATTTGGGAATGGAACAGGCAGTCCTCTGAGGACTTGTCCAGACTATTTTGTTGGCAGGCATGAGGCCGCTCAACCTGAACCTCCAATCAGCAGGACATCATGAAGCAGAGGTTACTGCAGCTCTGTTCCAGGCTACTGAGCCTTCTGCAAAGCAAAATATATTAGGCAAGGCTCGGTGCTGTGCTTATATGGAGTCTGGCCAACTCAACACGTGGGCAAAGCAAATATGTCTGTTGACTGAAGGCCTACAGTTAGATTTACTCCACAAAGCCCACTATGAAGAAGAGATGAACCTGCCTAATATATTTTTATCCAAGTTGAACTATCCTGGCAGTTTGAAGGGCTTGGTAAGATCTTCCTTACTTGCATATTTCAACCAAAAGCACCTCTCACATTTTGAATCTCAAGAGGGGAATTAACAGGGAACAACACTTTCACCATAGATCTGCCGTGAACTCCTCAGGGGCTATTGGGAAGGCTGGCACAAGAGCTTAAGGGATCTAAGAGGAAATGTAGCGATGAATTCAAAGTCTTGAATACCCAACTGGGTTTATACACCCAAAGGAGTAAAGGCAGCTTGTGGGATTTTTCCTCAGAGCTGACTGGGTACAGATCAGTTGCAGACTGGAAGACAAACTGAATTGCAGTGTGGTGGACTAACTCTGCAGCATTTCCTTCCTGCTCATCCTATTAACTCTGACGTGTAAGTACCTTAACATGACTGCACGGCTTCACTGAATTTCCTTCATGAAATAGGAGGCTTGGGATTCTCTGAATCTAACGCCATACATCCTATGCGAACCCATACATAGCAATGTTCTGGACGCTGAACCTAATTCAGATTGCCGAAACAGTGGGACTAGATTTCAGGCAATGACTCAGTCCTTTGAACTATGAGCAGCTGTGTATAAACATGGAATGACATGATGAGCCTTGTCAATCCATCCAGCAAGGTTCTGCATCTTCCCTAACCTACAGCTTCCCGAAATACTTCCAGAAAAGGCTTCAGTTCACACACTGATTCTTCCTCTTAACCTCTATGAAGATTTGGATCACTGAGATTTTTAACATTGACTCATGAGACTCTATTCACACCATGAGAATTTACCAAATATTTGTGGAAGGTTAGAAGCTGTTTTTTGGGGGGAAGCACATAAATACAAAGTAAGAAATTTCAGGGAAAATATTAACCTTTCAAATTGTCTCTCATTTTAAAAAGTTGAAATTGGACATGTTCCACGTGCTCTGAGTGATAAAATATTGTATCCCGCTCATTATAAATTGATGTGTGGAGGGGAATCTGTGAACAGAAATTTCTGATTTAGTCAAGATATGGAAAAGAGATGCAAAATCACAGCTTCTCCCTTTGCCATCTCTGCTTTGACTGCTCCCTGCAGAACCCAAGTTACCCCACCTAAGAGATGAACGGTTGTGATAAACTGGGGAGCTCTAGCTCCTCAGACCTGGCCTGGTTTGTGTTCTCTCATTCCAGTCTCACTCTCAACCCTCTTTTCTCTCCCTGTTCCTCGCTTTCGGCAATATGAGTTCACATCACACAAACGGTGGCCCGGGATGAACATCGATTGTGACATTTGATTTAAGTAGGTCTTGTCTCACTGACTTTTCATGGGTAACTGGATAAAAGTTGGGGAGGAGCTCCATTAAAGCAAAAAAATAAATAAATCAAGATATGCAACTCACGCCATCTGAGAGCAACATGAGTAATTGAGTTTGGATTTTAATGGATGAGTAGAGTTTATCCCAGCACTCAAAACACAATAACCTTAATTCCCCTCACTTGCACATCCTCTCTGACCCCTTCATCCATCCAGCTCTGTTGGTATTGTTAGAGTGGATGACTATAAAAAAACACTGTCTGTAGTAAGAGTTACTTCTTTGGGAATAAAACATCCTAAAGGCTTAGGCCTTTATATCTTAGGATTCTACTTTCGTTTTTCATTTTTAAGATTTCTCTGTCCTCTTCATCTTCCTTCCCACCTCCTACACTTCTTCCCTTTGGCAAATGAAGCATCGTTTGTTTTATTTCTTCTGATTAATTAAAACCCCTGACAGAAGGTGGTTGGATGCTGTGGGATCTGAGGCTGGCAAGGAAAATTTCCTTGGAGGAAGAAGAGGGGAAAAAGAAAGATTGGTTTAAAAAGAAATAGTAATACCAACAGAATGACATCAAGGTGGTCTTAAAGTGAGAAAGAAAGTCTTACAGGAGTTTCCCAGTATCACAGCTGAAGAATAAAGTCATTGCTTGCAAAGGACAGACGCAGGGGGTCCACCTGCTTTGACAGAAGATGGTCCCAAACAGCCCAGCCTTGCCTCTTTCATCTCCCCATGTCTGCTGATGCACGGCATTTGGAAGCATCTCAAAATGCAGATGAAACTGTTCTATGGAACTGGAAAAGAAACCTTTGCCTGGGCTGAGTAGGAACGGGAGTCTCAAGTCCCAGGACTCTGTCAGCAAGCATGACAAAGGAGGAGAAAAGCAATCAATGACATCAGCTAGGATGGAAATAACGAGTTCTACTGCCTGGGGCTGTTTGCTGTCCTGCCACTGCATCGCTCTGCCTAACAGGGCAGAAGGACACTCCTTCACAATTTTGCTTTGCTTCTTTCTTCTTTTCTATTTCCTCCTCTTCCTTTCTCAGTCCTTTCTTTTCTTCCCCACTTTTTCTTCCTTTCTCCCTTATTTTGACCATTTTTCCATGACTACTTTCCTGCCTTTTCTTTTCACTCTTAACACTTCTCTCTGGCTCTCCTCCCTCTGCATTCTCTACATGTCTTTCTTTCCTCCCCTTAGTTTCTGCACAACACTGTGAAAAGTGACTGCATTTGTGCTGTGCTTGTTTCATTACTCTGCTCTGGCTCCAGGGTCAAACAGGCTCCCATTAGAACAAAGTCAAAAATGGTATTTCTTAATGCCATGCAGTTTGCCTGAGACCTCACAAGCAAGCTGTTCTTTTTGCTTTCCCCATCTTTGATACTGAGAAAGGCTGAACAAACTCTCTATAGGTATGACAGCCTACTAATAAAGTCACTGATTAAATAATTTATTTTTCTCCCAGTTTAAATGCAAACATTTGGAACTTAAGGTGCTACGCTTTGTTTTTATGAATGTGTTTGCAATTCAGAATTCAGGTTGCCTTCTTCTAGGCTGACTTCTAGCATATTTGATATTAAAGATTCATGAAAGTAGAGAACTGCAGAAGTACTGGTTGCAAGGGACATCTGGAGGCTTCAACACAACTTGTGGCAAGACTATCACCAGCCTTAGGTGAGGCAGGTCATGGCAATGTCCATACTAAAAGGCCATGCTATTCTGCCTGTGAAAATGTTTTCCTAACATCCCACATGAAATCTTCCAAGCTATGGCTTGTGATTCTTGTCCTGTTACATCGTCACACACAAGTGAGAGGAGTTGGATTTTATCATTTTTGCAGCTGTCAATCTTAATACCTGTGGACTGTGGTTATCTTCCTCTCTGTAAGACCAAGTTGGTCTGTAAGACCAGCACCCTCTATCTTTTCTCACAAGTCATAAGCAGTGAAGGTCATTCTACTCATCTGAAAAAGAAGTAGACCAAATGGATATGCTTTACTCGAGAACTGTTCAGAAACCAATTTGGTGGCACTAGGCTAAAGGGTTTTCACAATTCTTGAGCAGTTTTTAAAGCCACATTCTGTTGATTTTGTTGCTGGTTGGACAACTCTTTTCAAAGCAGAGAGCAGAGTCAGAATTGCTGGAGAATAATGCTTTTACCAGTACTCATGAAAGTGACAGTTTTCAGAACTAAGTGGCTTATGTCATTGCTCTAAGAAAACAACCTAAGAGGAATGAATAAATGGTGGATGTCCTTGACATCCATGAAAAAATCCTGAAAATATTTTTATCACTATTTGGTTAGATTCTAGGTTTCTCATTCAGGGTCAGGCTTTTTGTGTTACCTTGGTGGCACAGAGGTAACAAAGACAGATGTAAATCTATGAGCAAGATTTGAATGTGGTGGATCTACAGTGTCATCTCCAGCTACCACCCATCAGCCATTGTTCATAGCCCAGCTCCCTGTCCCCAAGGGCAGCTATCCAGGCAATTCTTCCAGGGTAATATGCAGTATCTTCATCTTCAGCCTTCATCTGAATAAGAACAAGACTCTGGATACAATTCAGCTCATAGTGCTGTTGCTGATGCACGTATCCAGCTCTGAGCATTCTGCAGAGCCAAAAGAAGTAAAAAGAAGTAAAGCCCTTGCCCTTGCCTGTTCATACCCCATCCCATAGCACAAGAAGGTGCTGTTCATATGCCACTGTTTATGAGGTGCTCAATGAAAGTAGCATGGACGCCCAGCAATCCAGTTGCAGGGTCCATGCCAACTGGTGAGGCCCACAGTGAAATTACAGGTATAAATGCTCTGTTTTCATCTCCTGGAAGATGGACTTCTTACACTGGTTATTGCGGGTCTGCTCTGTCCCACAGACATTTCAGCTTGTGTTACCAGAGGAGAAATTTTGGCTTGTGTCATAATACACTAATACAAATTCTTCTAGGGATGGGAGAGAGGAAGAGCAGGGCTCCAAAATACAGGCAGTGCCAAGGATTTAGTGAAGACAAGACTGGGATCACACTGAAAGGAGAAGCTTTGGTGGGTCAGAATTAGCAGCAGCCCTACAGGGTTCACTTAATTCAGATCAGAGGAGCATTGAGAAGGCACCAAAGTATCTTCCAACCTCTGTGGAAGGCTTTGAGATCCCTGCAGGAAAATCCTTTAGTGGTGTCATTAACAAATAATTTCCTTGCAACTTCTTTTCCAACATCTTCCCCAGCTCAGTCCATGTCATTGTGAGAGAGATTCAGGGGATTAGTACCTCATTTTGTTCCCTTCATATCATAACAACCATCTTCTCATGTCAAAGCTAATAGGTGCCCATTATTGGGAATGTATTTGTGGAACAGAGGCCTACTTTTATGTAATTTGGCCAGTCTAAGAGGCAATTTTGTGTAATTGAAGTACACAAAAATCACCCAGAGAGATACCTTAACGTGTTACTATTTATTAACAACTGCTAGCTCTTCACTCAGTATTGAGTCTGCTCTCAAGATACAACATGGCAATCTGCATTTAGTAAACAGCCTTGACGAAGCTCTCAGGGCAGAGGAGTGGTCACATAACTGCTCGTTAATAGGAACTGTCAGGATAATTTCCTTCAGTCTGGTGGAGAATTACGGGAGTTAACAGCGCGCATTATCTACCTGCCAGTCATCAGCAGAGCAATCAGCTCACTGCTGCTGTTTCAACTACCAGAATACATTCCCAAGTCCAGAATGTGAAGTCCTGATATCAAGGAGGGCTGGATCATGCCTGTATTAATACTAGGGAGTATTCTCCTCCTGCCCAACCAGCTGTTCTTAAACATTCCTCATTCCTAGAAGTGTTCAAGGTCAGGTTGAATGCAGACCTGGGCATCCTGCTCTGGTGGTTGGCTATTGTGCCTGTGGCAAGGGAGCTGAAAATAGATCATCTTCGAGGTCCCTTCCAATCCAAACCCTTCAGTGATTCTCTGATTCTTAGACACAAGGAATAAACTCTTTGACATGAGGGTGGTGAGGTGTTGAGGCACTGGAACAGGTGGCCTAGAGAAATTGTGGATGTCCCATTCCTGAAGTGTTCAAGGCCAGGTTGGATGGGGCTAGAGCAGCCAAAACTAGTGAGATGCCCCTGTCCATGGCAGGGGAGGTACAATCTTACAATCTTTAAAGGTCCTTTCCTACCCAAACCACTTTACAATTCAATGATTTTCACTAAATAGCCCATTACTATTATTTTAAAATACATTTATTCCTTCACCAACCTTATCCCACTGCAAAACTAGTGAAACCACTGCTTAATGAGTCTCTGCTGAATATCAGCATCCCTCTGCAAGCCACAGACTAGGAACCAGCGTGCTGAGCTTGGGGATGACCAGCAAAGAGCATGGGGTCTATTCCAGCTTGCCTGCAGGTCAACTGTATATGCATAGCTCCATTATATAGGCCAATCTTTTCAACGTCCACTCAAACGATCTGCTTCAGACTGAAAACACAGCCCTTAACTTCTCAGGGGCTTATTTTAAACCCTGTAAATGGAAGAGAATAATAGCACACTCCCTCTCTCTTCCAGAGCTTAATTCAGCTTGGATTTTTGATATGTGTAAATGCCTTCGGGGGTTCCTGGAGCTACATCAGGACAAGCAAATACAAGCATCTCTCTCTCTGCTGTGCAATATTAACATGGGGAGGTATGAAGAAGAGAGAGGAGAGAGTTTTTTGTTTAACTGTTTGCTGACTAGCCAGTCAGAGTGCCTGTTTTTTTAAATCTTTGCTTTTATGTACACAGTAAGACTCATTCTGCCTTTCATTTTAAAGAACATTTTACACGTCGAAAGAGAAAACAGAACCACTTTTCATAAACACATGCACACGAAAAAGACTGATAATAACCAAATACCTCTATGGGCACACTCTCTTTTCTTCTGAGAGAAGGCAGAGGCAGATAGAACTTTATTCAGAGTATGCAATAGTATCATCAAATGCACTGCAGTAAGCAGTAAAACCTTATCTTGTTATGTCTGTAATTGAAAATACAATGGTCCAGGATGCATCTGGCCCATGTTACCTTGAAACAAAGTGATATGGTTTAGTTAATGTTCATACAAGCTCAAGGTTCTAAGCAGAAGGGTCTTATCCATACTGCCTTGTGGAATGTCCATGGACCACTGCATTCCTGGGCCATCCCTGGGCATTGCTGGAACAAGCCAAGAAACAGTAACAATAATTATGCAGTGGGGCAATTAAAGGGCAATGATAGAGCTTTTGTTCTGTACTTTGATACTATTAATACAACTATGATTACTAGTATTATTTTAGAGTATGGACATATGATCAGTGTCTAAAGATATTAAAAATGAGCCTCCTTCATTGCTCCTCTGTAGTCTGGATTGTTCCTTCTCTGTACCACACAGAGGACAGTCAGTTCAAAGTCGATAAATGATTTACAATGCCTGTCCATGCATTGCTCATCATGTTCTGCTTCCACTACTGTGTCCTCAGCTCGACTAACTTCATAGCAGCCCCTTGCAGGGAAATGTGTAAGATTTACACACAGTACCAAAAAAAAAAAAAAAGAAAAAAAAAAGAAAAGAAAAAAATAATACTGTGGCAGCCTGGGAATTGAAAGTGAGGGGGGAATCCAGACTGTGTTTATCCTGTTTTAAGCTGTATTTTGGTTCCATGCCAAGTGACAGCATTTCACCAAATTATTCCAAAACAACCCGCTGTTTGTTTTACTCCATCAGTTTCGTGCTGGTGAGTAATACCAGACCGGCAGCTTTCCCTACAGAACAGGCAATACTTACCCTCCCTGACTTGGCCCTGGAGATAAAACCATCAGGGGAATATCTGACAACAGGCAAAAACGAGGTGTCTAGAAGATCTAAAGGAATGGCATGGATCTGCATCAGGGGAGGTCAGGTTGGGTGTTAGCAAAAGATTCTTCACGGGGAGGGTGGTGGGCATGGAATAGGCTCCCCAGGGTGGTGATCCCAGCCTCAAGATGCCAGAGCTCGAGTAGCATTTGGACAATGTGCTTCAACATAGAGTTTGCGTTTTGGGTGGTCCTGTGTGGAGCCAGGAGTTGGACTCAGTGATTCCTGTGGGTCCTTTCCAACTTATGATATTCTGTGTTTCTATGATAAGACTTCTGCCAGATGCTCCTATGGAGAATAAACTCCTGCCTTCCTCTTCCTCCTTTATTACTACTGCCCATTAGAGGCCAGTTTTGAAGGAAAAGCTTCATCCAAAACATGAGCCGTAAGCACTTCTGCAAATACTGGACAAGACATCCCGAAACAATTTAATTAATTCCCTTTAATTATTGCTTGTAGATGTGATTCCTTTCGTTTAAGGACCAGGGAGAAGCTTTGCATCTCTCAATGCTCAGTCACTGAAGATGTCTGCACTGGCACTGGTTCCTGATTCAAACTAAGGTTGAACCAGAAATCTTGAAGACAAAGATTTCCCTGGAGACATTCAAGGTGAGACTGGATGGGGCTCTAGGTAACTCGATCTAGCTGTAGGTGTCCCTGTTCTTTGCAGGGGTGTTGGAAAAGGTAGACTTCAAAGGTCCCTTCCAACTCAAATGATTCTATGATTCCACATTTCCAAGCCATTATTAGACTTCTGAGTCTTTTGGGAGCACGTTGGCTGGAATTTGCCTCTGAAAACAATATGAAGGGATTTCAGCTGTTTAGCAGATGATGTGATTTGTGTGCATCACACAGATGCCGCATGCTGTTATGACGACAGTGACAGCTTTCCCCCAGTTGCAATCTAAAAAGCCTGTGGGATCAAGCATGTTTTCACCCACCCAGCATAAACACACCGCTGGTTACTGGAGAGCTACTGGTGCTAGTTCCCTTTGCATGGGACACTGATGTCAAAGCAGTACACTAGGAGTCAGCTTTCATCCTGATGCTCATCTCATTCACGACTAAGTGACTGGGGAACAAAACTGTAACTGCCTCTGGATTTACAACTGTACCCATTTGGTATAAACAAGACCCAAACTGGCCCCAGTAGTAAGATATTCCCTGTCCAAAGGGCTGATACTACTGCCAGATTTAAAAAAGCAAAAAGAACAATTTGTCATGAAAAATGAAAGCATTGTCTTGCTTATGGGAAACGAATAGTGTCATTCTGCTTTCACAGATTTATTGCATGTATTCTGTACATCCTTCTGATTGGTAGGGCAGGTAGCTAGAGTGTATTCAACCTACAGACTTAGTTTCAAAGGACCATTATCACACACAACATCATGCTGGCTTTCTGTTTAGACTGTCCTAACTTTCAGGAGCTTTCAAGCTCATATTCTCATAATTAAGAATCTGACAGTGGTTCTTCATGCAGATTGACCATTTTTCACTTAAAGACTGCCTTTATATCAAAATATTGCCAATAAATTTGTCCATACAGCTATCCATAGAGAGAAACAGTATTAAGGCACAAATGTTTCGGAAACAGATTCAATTCTGGTTTAAATGAGTAGCCATCTGTTGCAAAAAAATAATAATAATGACTTAACATCCACAGCTCATTGCATGGCAGTTCAAGGGCAACCTAAGCCTTCAGGCAAAGCACAACAGGAATCAGTGGTGAGGGAGTTTGTCAGAACTACCTAAAAAAGGCTTTTACGGGCAAAAGCACCATGGAGCATAATAGAGACAGGTACAAAATGCTTGACAGTTTAACCATCTCCCACTTCAAACACAACCTGCTTAGTCCTTAAAGGGCTTTGAAAAGGAAGATAATTCCATTTAGCACTAATACACTGACTCCCACCCCTAATGAGCCAATGAAACCAGCCTCCATCACCCACTCCTTACCATTTTCTAACAAGCACCTTTGTGCTGTCTCCCACGTTGAACTCTGCAGTGGGAGAAGCTCTCTCTCTCCTCCCCCCCCCAAAAAAAAAACACCTAGAAAGCTATCCAGTGTTCTTTCTTTAATATAAGCCTCTCTATAAGCCAAATTGGTGCAATGCATATGATGGCAGATGTGCCATGACTTGCTGCTATGACTAAAGCCCTCGCACTGTTTACACGTGCCCCCACTCCCGCCTGTATCCATGTGTTGCTTTTTCTCCTGCATTTCAGCTGGAAGCTATTTTGGACCGGGTTGGCTCTTCTGGCCCATTCAGCACTGAGCAGATTGCTCAGTCATGCAAATCACGCTCTGTAACTAAGCCTCCTAAGTGACTTGGTGGTCCAAATTACATGTGATAAATGTAAAATGACTGTGGAACAAGAGTTACAGGTGGATATAGTCAGCAAGCAAGATGCTTTGTCCAATTTTGGATGCACTCTGTGATTTTCCCAAATACATGCCCTTATCCAGCATCCCAAATGAATGCTCTAACTCACCCAACCCTCCAGCAATGCATCACACCTCAGCCACACTTTCTCCCTTTTACACAGCAAGCAGCAGACAGAGGAGACCTAGTTTACAGGCAAAAGGGCTGGGGAAAGACCTGCCAAGCTCATCTTAGCCATTCATTTGCCCCAGAGCCGTACAAACCATCCCTGGCTCACCTCTACTGATGGAGGCTTGCCTATTCTCCACATTCAGGAGGTTTTCCCTTGCACCTAAATTAAACCTTTCTCACTGCAGTTCAAGACCAATCCTCAGCAGACACAGAAAGCAGATTACTCCCTTTCCTCAGCTCCTTTCTATCCATTTAAAGGCTATTATCCTCTTTCCCCTCGGCATTTTCACCTTGAGAAACAACACAAACCCTCTCAAAGAACTCACCCCTGCTCACTGCCATCAGTGTGGAGGGTACCATGCCAGGTGTGGATGACACATTGTCCCTTCCCACACACACAGACACATACACAGTCACTCCCACACTCATACATTGTACAAGTCCTGAGCACAGAGCATCACAGAGAGACACTGCTTACCCCACTTTGCCCACATTTCTGGCCCTCGATGGCTCAAATCATTGCAGGTTGAGACTGAGAGCTGCTTTTTGGACCCCTAGCAAAGGGGAAAGTGGGAATGGGGAAAACCCGGGTGTCCTGGCTTAAATCCACATCTCTTTTAATGGAGCAGTAAGCCATGGCTGGGTAATAGGGCAGCTGTCACACTTGCTAAGCTGCCTTCGTGGCAACAAGCCATTAACCACTGCAGGTTCAAAATGAGTACAAAACCCCTCGGGAGCACCTGGACAAGCAGCGCCCCAGATGCAGACAGGGAGATTTTAATTTCAGCTGAAGCCAAGGGACTAACCTCAGCCACGCTCTGCTCCTGGGGTCACCTGGCTGATGCCAGAGCTCTTCTCATCTGAACACTGAAGGGTGAATTAGGCTCGGTATTACTCACGCTGAAGCAGTGAATCCCACAATGTTTTAAGCTCACAGCCACTTGATCATGCTCCTCTCTCCCACGTCCCCTTCAGATGAAGAGACAGAGGGTGATGCAGCATTTGCCTGCAGAAGAGTCGCTGCCAGGGCTGTGCGGAGCTCTCTGGCTTCGGAGAGCTGCAGCAATCCCACCTCCTAGAATTTCCAGCGAAAGCCCCAAGCGAATCCACAAGCGTGGAGTAAAAAACTCAGCAGTCAAAAGCTGTCAGATGTTAATATCAACTGAACTGCTCGCTGGATCGACAGACCGCCGAATCCGCAGACAGCCGAAGGAGGTGGGATGTGGGGATGACTGCTTAATATGCTGAGCCAAATCCTCCTATTATTACTTTGTGTGCTACCTGCCTTCTTTTAATATATTCCGCTGTTGTCTCTCCTAGAAGCTCAGCTCTGAGAGGGATTTCCTATAACCCTTGTCTCTGTTGCTTTACTTGCATTTGTTCACGCACTGACCACTTATTTGTGGATTCCTCAGCTATACATGTACAGCACATAGTAATCTCCATCTACATCTCACACCAAAAGAGCAAACCCAGCATTGCTCTGCATCCTGGCACCTGCAGCGGTGTACAGGCTCTATCAGTATTCCTCTTTCTCTCAAAGCCCATCAAAAAGCATTGACTTCATGTCCTCTCCAAATTCAATGAGGGTTAAACCAAATTCTTCCTTCAGTGCATGCTGATGGACTTCAAGTCAGCAGTGACAAAGCAAACACAGCAGGTGACTTCCAGAAAAGTGATGTTGTGAGATCACAAATCAGCCCCTCTCTTAGGAGGCCACACTTAAAAAATAATTCAATTCTTGTCTGTTATAATGCTGGGTTGGCCATTGGGCCACCAACAGGCATCACACGTCCTCTCTGTTTTCCTAATTGTATTATGAGAGAGTGGGAGGAGAAAACCCAGCTGGTTCATGCTCCATCCACTCCATGCTAACAACGCTTGGACAAACTCAGGGGGATTGTACCATATTTAGTAAATAGAGCATCCTTGCTGAGCAAGAGAAAGAGCAGCATGGAGTTTATGATTTGCAGAATCACAGCTTGCTCCCGGCGGCTGCCACAGACCTGGGGAAGGACCTGCCCTGAGTAAACATAGCAGCACTTGCACCATAATCTTCCCCACTGTCAGCACAAAGCTCTCCTGGGAGGGGTGGTAGTCCCAGCTGGATCTCCCCTCTTCATGTAAGCCTCTCAATATTTCAGTATCAGAAAATTTCAGGAAATATTTCCAGTTCAAGGGCTCTGTAAGAAGAGGCACAATCAGCTGAGACACACTCCATCCGCATGCAGCAGGGCAGGGTGATAAGGTGCCAATGGTACAAATGTGTGATTTGGACCTCAGAAATCCAAATGCTCACAGCTCTGCCCTGGCACAGCTCTTGCTAACTGAGCAAGCGGAGGTTCCTAATGCTCTGCTGGGGAAATGACAGCACTTGGACTTTTCTGTAGCACCCTTCAGGCTCAGGGCACTGTACAAATGAGGATGCATGCAGGCTTGGATGTCACCTGCAAGGGTGCTGCAGCTGGGGAAAAGGAAGCAGAAAGCAATGAAGTGATTAGCCCAAGGTCATGATTTCATCTGCAAGCACAGGGAAAGCTCTCAGTTCTGTGGCTTGACCAATACACACAGATACAGCAACGTAATGAGCTCCTCACTAGACCCACATTGCATGACTGGAGTGATTTGACACCTTGGGAACTCAAGACAAGCAAAAGTGAGAACTTTTTCAAATTTTTAAATCAAAGAGTTAACACTGCAGGAGAAGCAGCGTTATTCTTAAGGAAACCTGTGAATAACTGAATTTGAGAGCTGGTTATTCTGAAGGCATGCAAAAGGCTTTGTTCTTATCCAGACCCCAAATCTCAGGTGATAAACAATGGTAGAATATAAACGTTAAAATACTCATCTCCAACTAAAGTGCTCTGGTCTTATCAAAGTGAAACACTGCCATAATTTTCCATCAAAAGTATTGTCAGCCCATTCCAAGCAGCCATTCTAACCCAGCCAAGATGCACACTGTGAGTCTATTCTCTATGCTTCATTATTTCCCCAGGGTAAAAAGGATTTTTTCTCCTCTGCTGCACAGACATCATTGGGATGTTTTCAGTTAAAAAAAAAAAAGAAAGAAAGAAAAAAAAGTGAATGTTGTGAGTCAAGAGAGGAGCTCTGAACTTGTTGTCCCCTTAAGTAGGAGGCATACCACAAAATGCTCCTTGCCTTTGTGAAAAGTGAAGCTAACAGCATAAAATCCCTTTCTTTTCTTTCTTTTTTTTTTTCCATTGAAACAACCTGGGACGTTACATCTCACTGCTACGTTTACCATCTCACCAACACATTTCCAGGTGAACTTGAATTTGTACACTACCAGTGCTCAAAGAGCTCAACTTTAAAGCTTGGTTGACTTCATAAAGTCCAACCATGGCAGGCAGAAGAGATGACACAAGCCAACTCAGACAAGACAACCAAACGCTGCACTGCAAATCCTCAGCCTCTTGTTCTCCTTCCTTCTGTTGATGGACTGATGGTTGGACTAGATAATCTCAGTGGTCTTTTTCAACCTTAATGATTTTATGATTCTTCCCGTCTCCACCAAATTGCCAAGAAACACTGTAAAACACCATCACAAGACCCTTAATCAAACTGATCACATCTCGCAAAGGTATAGTTCGAACATATGGCTGTGTAATTTCCTTTTGCCCTTATCATCCCCCCTTCCTTCATCGTTAGCACTGCTATTATGTGGGCGTAGCATCAGAGTGCATCAGTACCATTCCTCTACCAAGCTGGGCGTGAGGTAAAGCCAAAATGAAAAGACAGAAGCAAAACCTTGTCTGTGTTCTTTAATTTAAGAGCTTTTAGTGTCCAGTGACAGTCAGACAGTAATCCAGCTAAACTAACAAGAGAAAATGCCTCTGTCTAATTGAAATAGTGGGATCCAAGAGAAATCAGACCTAGAGAAAGAGTTGAACTCAAAAAAGTCCAGTTTTGAGCTGGGTCCGAACAGCTACATCATAGTTTAGGGGTGTTTCTTTCCAAAACTGCTTTCAGAACAAGCTCATAACTCCATCAAAATCAAGGAAAACTGCTTCCTTTCCCTGCTATAAAAGTAACATGCAAGAAAACCTCATCCTTGGCAGCTCTGAATCAGACGCCTAGGCAGCAACACTCATCCACCACAAACCTTTTCAGGTCCCTTTTCACTGCAAAGAAGCAGTGCCCATAGCAGGGTTACAAATATTTCAAACTGCCAGGGCCAAAGATTCCAGAAGGGAGATTTATAGCAATAAATAATATTAATGACACAGGCGGACAGAGCTTCTTGTCTGGAGAGCTCCAAAGGCACATGAAAAACTGCACTATAAATGTCACCACTGCAGACACCAACACTGACGAGATGCCACCTCTGGGGAAGGCAGGCAGCTCGGAATGACACTCGGACAAGAAACCAGGAGGACCTGAGTGAGCAATGCTCTGTAGCACTGACAAATGCTGGGCTTACTTAGGGGGAATTCAGGTCTCAGCTTTCCTCCAAACACAGCCAAAGAACTCATGAACTCTTGAGCTGACTCCGGTCTGGGAATAACAAATTGTGAACTACATCCCAATCAACAGCCAGAAGAGTTGGAAAGAAGATGGAGGAAGCAATTTCAGACCCAAACCCCAAAGGATCAGCAGAGAGGTAAGTTGCAGATACAATAAAACATATGTGGGGGAAGGAAGCTGCATCCTCCTGCAGCCAAATCCAATCTCAGATGCAAAAATGCCTGTACTGATGATAAAGGGCTTACACCAATTTGTGGTACCCAGATAACTCCCTAAACACCAAGATCTGAGGCAGCAGTAGTATGCGACCATGTCAAATTGACTCTTTTTTTTCCCCTAGCTGCTTAGTTGAAAAACCCCAATCCCTCTACGAACATAAAGTTAGCCCTGCATTAGAGAAAGTTCTTCTTTAGCCAAGCCACAGACATCTTTCTCTGTGCTTCCCAGCCCAATTCCACAAGATCGATGAGTGGAGGACCTTTCCTGGTTTCTCAGCTGCACACCTGGGCTCACTTATATCAAGCTTTGCCTTAAAACAATTCCTGCAGCAGAAATCTTGATTTATTGCCTCTGATCATGCAACCTTTCTAGACTTCAGCGGGACTGAGTTGTTTGCAATGACAGCATGGTGTCCTCGTAGCACAGGACAAAGCTCACCCATCCGTCATCCCTGTGGTCATCACAATGTCCAGAGTCAAAAGTTTAAGCAGCTGTAAGCTCAGGATGAAGTCTGGAGTATTGCAGTTGCGGGATGCAGTGCTGCAGGGGCATGTATGAATAATAGATCACAGAATCATAGAATAGCTTATATTGGATGGGACATTAAAGATCACTGAGCTCCAACCCTCTTGCCATGAAGAGTTGTCACTCACTAGGTCAGGCTGTCCAGGGCCTTATCCTGCCTGGCCTGGAATGCCTGGCCTGGGATGGGGCATCCACAGCTTCTCTGGGCAGACTGTTCCAGTGCCTCACCATCCTTTGTGTAAAGAATTTCTTCCTAACATCCAACCTAAATTTCCACTCTTTTAGTTTAAATCCATTCCCCCTTGTTCTCTATCTGCCTACCTGTGTAAATATGCCGTCTCCATCCTGCAGATAAGCTCACTTCAAATACTGGAAGACCACAATGAGGTCTCCTTGGAGCCTTCTCTTCCCCAGGCTGAAGTATGGGGCAGAGATCTGTAGGATATGGGTCCCAGCTGGTTCAGTAGAGCACAGCAGGGACACCTTGGGTGCCACCTGGGTACAATTTGGGTGCTACTCCTCCCTTCTGCACATCTGCACAGTTTCCTCCCTTCTGCACTTCGTTTCAGACAGCAGAGCAACTTCCCATGGAAGAAGATTGCTGCAGGGACATCAAATGCAACTAACTCGGGTTGGATATTAGGAAAAATTTCTGCTCAGAAAGAGACGCAAGGTATTGGAACAGGCTGCTCAGGGAGGTGGTGGAGTCACCATCCCTGGAGGTTTCCAAGAAATGTACAGATGTGGCACTGAGGAGCATGATTTAGAGGACATGGTGGGGATGGGTTGATGGTTGGATTAGATGACCTTAGTGATCTTTTCCAATCTTCACCATTCTGTGATTCTATGAACTCTTTCTAGTTCTCTTCCAAGCAGGAACATGCTCCTACCTTCAAACCTTCTTCAACCAGAGCACTGCTCTGGGAAATAAGAAACTCAGTGCCTCACTCCAGAGGACCCAAAGAGCAGCTCTATGCAGGGCTCAAGAGTCCACTTGGAGCAGCTGGACCTGCATGGGGTCCGGGCAAACACAACCAACACTGTGTCTTTAAAACCACTTCAGTGCAGATGTTGTTTCCATGGTAACTAGTGGACCAAATACATTAGTGTTTCTAATAATAAACTGAACCTTCATCTTGGAAAATGTGATCCCCCTCCTCCCCTTTACCAACACCACCCTTCCTTTCTTTCTTTCCCCTCCCCTTTTGCTGAATTAAACCAGCGTTTAACAAGCAAGGCATAATTAGTAAATAATTGCCCGGGCCCAATAACTCCCAGTGCCCAGCAGATGGAGGAGTGTGGAAGGGGAGGATGGGGGGGGGAGCTCCTCTCCGTCAACTTGGGACAGCATCCAAAAAAGGAGAAATTACACATACACACACACACACAAAAAGTGCAAGGTGGAGGAGAGCAGTCCCTTCTGGCCACCCTGGCAGTGCCCTGGATGCCCTGGCAGCCGCCCTGATGCTCTGATTCAGGGTGCAGCATTTCGAGGAATCTCCGTCCAAGCAGCGGCGGCGGAGGCGGCATCGCTGCGCCGACAGCAGATGAAACTTCACGCACACCCCCCTCCGCAACTCCCCCGTTTTTGTTCTGGCGCAGGGATCACCCCTTCCCCGCCCCCCCTCCCCAAGAAAAAAATAATAATAATTTTAAAAAAGCCCTAAACAGGTGATGGGGAAACATGACAGGGATGCAGAGGGGTGAACAAGCCCGAATGTGGGATGGGGATGGGATGGGGATGATGCTCGAAATGAAGACACGTGTGATGATGGAGTGGGGGGAACCCCTCTCCCAGGCATACACTTTAGCGGCGTTCCAGAAACACAGCGCAGGAAGAATGAGAAATAAGGAGGAAGGGGACATCAATGCAGCAGCATCCCCAGTCTGTCCTCCCCTCCCCAAGCTGCAGCCGAGAAATAAAGGCAACGGGGTGGGAGGAAGGATGTAGAGCCCCCAGGGATGAGGGTGCTCGCTACCAGCACCACTTGGGCTTGGGTTTGTGTCTTCCCATCTCTTGTATTTTATCGTCCCCCTGCTCTTTTCCTTCCCGCCCCGCAACCCCTCCCTTTCTCATCGTCCCCTTTCCGCGGGTGACCGGAGGGACTCACCATGTCGGGGCTGAGCTGGGCTAAGATGGCGAAGGCGGAGAGCTTGTCACAGAGGCATTTAGTCCGGGAGGCGTCGAGCGGGACCGTTCGGCAACCGCGCCAGGACCAGGCGCCGGGCAGGGAGGCGGAGGCGGAGGCTCTGCTGGAGGGAGGCAGGGAGGGAGGGAGGGAGGGAATGGGGCGGCGGAGCGGGGAGAGAAGGAGAGCGGCCGTCAGGGAGGGTGGTGAACGGGCATGATGCCGCGGGGGGGGGGACGCGGTCCCCGCTGCCTCCCTCCCTATAGGATTGAGTGCAGCAGCGGTCCCACCCCCGGCTCAGCTCGGGACCTGGCCCTGTCCTGGTCCTGACCTTGTTTCTGGACCTGGTCCTGGACCTAGACCCGGTCCTGACTTAGTTGCTGGACCTGGTTCCAGTTCTGGTTCTGATCCCGTTCCTCATCCTGATCCTGACCCTGATCTTTATCCTTATCTTTAGCCTTACCCTGGTCCAGATCCTGTCCCTCATCCTGATCCTGAACTTAATCCTGATCCTTATATTGGTTTTGATCCTGATCCTCACCCTGGTCCCAGACTTACTCCTAATTGTGGTCCTAACCCTGGTCATGATCTTGGTCCTGACCCTGACCTGGTCCTGACCCTGGTCGTGACCCCAACCCTGGTCCTCAGGTCTCCCACTCCACTCTGACCACTCCATCACCCCCTTACACACACAGTATAAATGCCCCTATAGCCGTGTTCCTCCTACCTCATATACACCTCACTAACCCTACAGCTCTGACCCGAAAATCCCATATATGTATGCATAACCTTAGAAACCTTTCCACACATTCCAGATTGAGATCACAGAGTCATAAAACTATCCCACAGATTCCACACATGGATAAATAACCCTACAGCTCTGTTCCACTCGGACCACATATACCTCTCTAAGCTTATAGCCGGGTCCTTCACAACCCATACACAGCTCCCTAATCGTATAGCCTTGTACCACATACCCCACACACACCTCTCTAACCCTATAGCCTTATACAACGTCCTATATACACCTTCCTAACCCTATAGCCCTGTACTACACAACTCACAGACACCTCCCTGCTCCTATAGCCTTGTACTACACAACCCACACACTTATCCCGGACCCTACAGCCCTGTACTACACAACACTTTACACATGTGTACAGTACACATTTCCCTGACCCTATAGCCTCGATCCATACATCCCATACATATTTACCTAACCCTAAACCCCTATACAACATCCTATATACACCTTCCTAGCCCAACAGCCCTGTACTACACATCCCATGCATACCTCCCTAACCTTATGTCCATATCCTATACAACTCATACACACCTCCCTAATCCTATGGATGTGCCCCATATATCCTGTACCCATACATTCCTATCCCCTATTATCCCACATAGAGTTGCAGAACCCTATAGCCCCATCCCAAACCCCATATACGTCTAACTGCCTCCATAATTCCATCCCATCCCCTGCATGCACTCCCCTCAGGTCCATTCCTCCAAGTCCTTTACATCCCCACGCATCCTGGGGGGACCCAAAGGTCTTCCTCCCTGGTTTTGGGAAAGAGATTTGGGACATCTTCATGGGGTTTTCAGCAGACTAGGGGTGAGGAGAGCTGGAGAGACATTGAAGGGACAATACCCCCACTTTGTAACAGCATTCTCCAACCAGAAGGCAGAGCAAAAGGGCTGTATGCCTTCACTGGAAGTGCATGGGTGTAAGATGTCCTCCCTCCACATCTGACTGTCCTCAGAGGAGGGGACCTCAGCAAGAACGCTAGCAGCAAGCCGAAGGCAGCTCCAGATGGAGCCAAGCTGCTCAGCTGCCTTAGGTGTATCACAGATGGCCTGAACTTCGTGATGCTGACTCCAGCAGACCTGGCGTGAGTTGCTGAAGTTTTTTTTCTTTTTTCCCAGAACTCATCTCCATGCACACACTGACACATTCCTCTCTCGACGAGAGAAAATATCCATCCACTCCTATCAAGAAGCGGGCTGAAATTGAAGAGAGGCTGGGGTACTAGCAGGGTAACAGAACATCAGTGCATAGAGATGATTCTGTTGTGAGTATCTACTTGGATCCAACTTAACACCTAACACTGAGCCTTCCTGAATTATCATCCTTTCGAACTGAAGTGAAAACAAAACAAAAACAAACAGCAACAACAACAAAAGCCAAACTAATTGTTCTTGTAGGAGTTATCCTTGATAAGACAAGAGGTAACGGCATTAAGTTGCACAAGGAGAGATTCAGGTTGGATATTAGGAAAAATTTCTTCTTAGAAAGAGTGTCCACACATTGGAACAGGCTCCCGTGGAGGTGGTGGAGTCATCATCCCTGGAGGTGATTAAAAAGGTGCATATTTGATACCAAGGAACATGGTTTTGTGGGCATGGTAGTGATGGGTTGATGGTTGGACTAGCTCATCTCAGTAGTCTTTCCAACCTTAATGATTCTATGATTCGATCAGTTACACACAATCAAAACAGTTTTTCTTCCACCTGTGCAATCTTTTCTAAATGTCTGAATTCTATTGCTTGTCCATCCAGCTGATGGGATCTGTCTTTACTAGATAGCCAGCTCCACAATGCACTAAATCATATGGTATCTTGAGGTTTTTTAGGATCAGGCATCAATCTTTGATTTCTTCCGTGCATCTTCTGAAGTTCATGGAATCATATAATCATATAATGGCTTAGGTTGGAGGGGACCTGAAAAATCATTGAGTTCCAATCCCCCCCCAAGCTCCCTCACCATGGGTGCAGGTGTCTATCACTGGTTCTGGCTTACCCAAAGCTCCATCCAACCTGGCCTTGAACACCTCAAGAGATGGAGAATCCACAACTTTTCTTGGCAACCTTTGCCAGTGACTCACCACTCTGAGTAAAAAATTTCCTCCTCATTTCTAATCTAAATGTCCCCTCTTTTAGATTCAAGCCGTTCCCCCTTGTCCTATCACTATCAGACCATGTAAAAAGTCATTCCTCTTCCTTCTTATAAGCTCCCTTCAAATACTGGAAGGCCTCAGTGCCTTATCCCTGGAGCCTTCCAGGCTGAACAAGTCCAACTCCTTCAACCTGTCTTCATAGGAGTGATGCTCCAGTCCTCTGAGCATCTTTGCGGATTTCCTCTGGACCCTCTCCAATAGCCCTGCATCACTTCACCTACTCCCTTAGAAGGGACTGACTGATCCAAGGCTAATCTCAGAGGGAATATAACTTCTGCCTTACTCCTCCATATGCATCACTTTTATTTCCAAGAACTGTGCTAACCAGTTGTTCTGTTTATTCACTGTCACCAAGAAAAATGCCTTATTTATGACGCGTAAAATTAATGACAAATGCTGAGACTTTATCAAGCAGTTATGTATTCTCATACAAAGTACTAATTTCGTTTGACAAAATCTGTTTTCCATAAGTTGATTGCTGTTAATGCCTCTGTTTTAAGGAGTATGATATTATTTAATTGTAATCATGGTGTTACCCACAATCGCCTCATTTTTGGATCCTCTATCAGATGTCAGTTATTGTGCCTAAGACAGATGTGAGGCTGGTGGCTCTGGAACGAGAACACATGGTTCTCTCCATGCTTAGGGAACTTCCACTCTTCTCTTAGTGAAGAACAATGATCTCCAATTAGCCTTACCCTGCTCTTTTAAAACTCTTGCATGCAAAATTGCTCAGACTTGTATCTCTTAAAAATGTCTTACTTTATTAGATGATGTATGGCATTGTTTCTAGCAGCTGGTGTAATGAAAAGTATTTCATTAGCTTGGGTTGTGGATTAAGTAACTAGGCTCTCTTCCAATTATAGAATATAGACATTTATTGAAATTTCTGCATTATTATAAATAAATCTGTCATTTTGAACTAGTAGCAGACCATTACCATTAGAATTTATTTTGGTTTAGCATACACTAAATTTTCCTTTTTACTCACTTTAACAATCCTGAACTATAAAATTCCTACTTTTTTTTTCTCTTATCTCCCTCAAGCTTTTAATTTGTACTGCTTGCTATCAATTTGTCCTTTCTCCCTATCCTTACAACAGTTTTTACTTTTCCTCTAAAACAGACTGCTGTTTTTGTAGTTATTGGCTTGTTTCTCTTCGCTCTCCTTTTTTTATTGTTTTGTTTGTTTTGTTTATGTGTGAGTGTTTCTTAATGCTGAGGCAATTTTCTTTTCACTTAGGGTTCTTCAAAGGGCTCCTAATTATCTGTATATTTTTCCATTTAAATGGTCCTCCACAACAGATATATGCATTTAAAGCTGTCATTCTCAAAGCACTGAATATGTGTACATTGACACATACATAACACCCCATGCCCCAAGCAACTCAAGACTCTAAAAAGTGTGGATACAATTGCCTGTACATCGCTTTCAATCCTCAAACTCAGATTTGCTCATTTACCAGCTTTCAGAGTAGAGTCAGACAGATCTGGGCCACGCATCAACAAAAGTAACCTCATCCAAAAAGGCAAAGAAAACAAAGCAAAAGTAATCAGAAAGCCTACTAAAATGGGAAACCCCAGGGAAGGTATCAGAAAGCAAATAACTCTCCCTAGATGCTGTGCCCAGTCTCACATTCTTGTGGCAGTAAAGCTGACAGCTCAGCAATGAGTGCAATATTAAAATAAAGCCTGTCCAAAGCCAAAGCCACATTTGGCATGGGCTGATCTTCATTTCTTGATGCTCAGAGAGAGCACAGAGTGACATCCAGGCCAAGAAAAATATTAAAAAACAGCACAACAAAGACAACCAACAACAAACAAATGAAAAATCAACACATGCACTAACAGCCCCTTGTTCTTGTAAGATTTGTTATGATGCCTGCTTATTTATCCCATTGCATTCAAAGAAATCAATTGGATCAAAGCCATGTAGTTTTTATCACTTTACAATAAATCACATAAATGATGGGTGCTGTGGGACATGCTGAGTCAGAAACTTGGTGTAAATCATCTCGAAATAAATCCAACTATGCCATTTAATAGAAAATGAATCCAGCCATCTTTACTACCTGTGATTATTAATTGATTATTAACAAAAATCAAGTGCTGGGTGATCCAAAGAGAATACTGCATCCATCCCTCTGATTTTAAATTTCTCAGAACTCATATTTTTCTCTTTCTCTTTGTGAATCTGTTTTATTACCTATTTTCTTAGACTTGCAGTCCTTTTTTGGTATGAATACCTTCATCCCCATTACAGCTGTAGCTCATAGATGGGCAGGGGAACTTATTTGCTGCTAGCAGAATATGCTAGGAGTATCAGTATCCTATTTTCACTCTGTACATACTATGACATGGCAAGAGGAAGGCACGGTCTTCAGAGTGCTGAGCAATGGGCTTCTTGGACATTGTACCATCTCAAGAGCAAAAGGTTACCTAATCTAAAGACATACTGAACACTTCACTTATGGCATCCATGCAAAGTGCCACTATTACCATAATCCTAGTGTGGGCATGATATTATGCACCTTCATCAGCCTAGCTTCTTTATTTCAAAAGAAATTTCTAGTCCATATGGGACTCAAAATACAGGAAAAATCCCATGTAGGAAAATACTTGTCTCAGAAAGAGTGATAATGCATTGGAACAGTCTGCCCAAAGTTAGAGGTGAGTCACCATCACAGGAGGTGTTCTAGACATGCGTAAATGTGGCACTGAGAGATAAAGTTTAGCGAGCATGGTGGTGGTGGGTTGGTGGCTGGAGAGAAGATCTTAATGGTCTTTTCCAGCTTTGATGACTGTACGGTACATATGGTTACCAACAAAATCCTAAAAATACATGATTCAGTTGCAATTGGAAGGCTTCAAAAACACATCTGTTCTGAAATCACATGCATAATGGCAACTGTGTGATTTTGGAGTGTTCCAATCGCAGAATCATAGAAACATTAGGGTTGGAAATGACCACCAGGAACATCTAGTCCAATAACAGCTACCAAATGATTGAGCCAGTTCATCAAGATTTGCTGTGGTTTGTATATCACGTGCCACTGAAAGGTATTAATGGGATCTCTCCATGGTCGAGGTAATAATGCCTGAAGGAGTTTTATTCTTTTGGGATTCAGGCAGAGTTCTGCCCAGACAAGGGTGTGTAGGATCAGCTGACAAATATTAGCAAAAGCCTCATAGTTCAAGGCAGATTTCAAGTCTTAAGTGGTTTGATCACTGAATTTTGTGATACAAAGATTGTTTCACTGGGATCTGTTCAAGGAGACACTATAGCTGCATGTAAAACACCTTCATTATGATCCTGATTAAAAGCAAGAGGAGAAAACAGGATTGTAATGAGCGGGACCTTAAAGGGAGTTCATGTGTGTGTTTGCATTTGAGAGCCTGTGTGTACAGGTTTCATCCGTAGATCAGCACTGAGCCTTTATTTTCTCTGCAAAACCTTTTATTCTGCAGAAAAGTACACAAGGCTTGTAATGGAAAACCCCTACTCACAGCTCAGTGGCAAAGAAAAGGCGCAGGATTTGAGTTATTCACAAATATTGAATCCAGGTACACTAATAAGGAAGCAGAATTATTTCCAGGCAGTCTCAAGAGGAGAGGAAAGAAAGAGGAATTGTACTAAAGGGAAAATGTGGGCAGAATATTAGAGAATGGTATAGTCAGACTGATTATGAGCCAGCCAGAAAGGGATTGTAGAAATCCCCAAACCAGACTGGCATGAAAAAAAAACATTCTACTGGAAAGGTTAGCAGGAAACCCAACAAGTTTGTTCTGTCTGTCATGTCTATGGTCAGATTTATCCCCTATGTAATTCCAGTGATGTTCCACAAGAAATGTTTCACCATATGTTACAACATGGCTATGAACGTTATTTGAGCACTTGATGGGAAAAAGCGATTAAGCCCCATCCTGTAGATTTAAACAGTAGCTAAGCACGTGCTTAAGGACTTTCTCAAATAGAATCACTTTCCTGAATAGGAGTTTGCACAAATGAAGAGCCTTTGTTATGGGAAGAGAAATGGAACAGAAAGAAGCTTCAAAAATGGAAGATGCATTTAAGACATAAATAATATAAAGGATCTCCAAAGGTTTTTTCCAACCTCGGTGGTACTGTGATTACTTCCTGCCTCACATGGGCTGTTTCCCCCTTGATAACCAAGCAGGTCATGCAAGTGCTTGGCATGGGTCCAGCTGGCAGATTATTAATTTGGAGAACCAGAGATGAAGTCAAAGTTAATCCGTTTTGTGGGATTCCCAAAAGCAATTTTCATTTCCAGCCAAAAGCTGCCCCAGAGCGCATTTCAAACACTTTGGCTCTGTACAATAGCTTGGGACAAGAATGTACAATCACTTTGCTGCAGCAACTGTATCTTAGTCATAGTTTCTGCAGGACCTCAGGGCTGGATTACAAAGTGGATGGATTCCAGGAAGAAGGGACATGAAAAGCTTTGTACCTTCTTTTTTTTTTTTTTTTTTTAAGATAAGATATATATATATTTTATATCTTTGATTGGCTGCTAAAAGGGTTGTAAAAGGTCTCACTCCCCATAGGAAAAAGCAGAAATAAATTAAACTTCAAGCAAAACATGGGCTACAACATACAAGTCAGTCCAGTTTTGTTGGAGTAGAACCTATTGTCCTAGAAAAAACATGCTTCTGAAATTAGAGTGCTTTACCTCTTTGGCGATGTCTGTGTAACCCTCCCGAGGACAACACAGAAATCTGTCTGAAAACTGAAGCTCCAACACGATACCTGCTTATCCAGCATTTTCCTGCACTCGTTTCAAAGAAATCAAGTGTCATATCAGAATCATAGAATGGCTTGGGATGGAAGGGACCTCAGAGAGCACCTAGTTCCACCACTGCTGCCGTGGGCACGGTTTCCACCCACTAAAGGGGGCACTAGATCAGGCTGCCCAGGGCCCCATACAACCTGGCCTTGTACACCTCCAGGGATGGGGCATCAGCGTCATTTCACCTGTAAGTAAATTGAGGCATACAAAGGATAGAGTCACGTTGGTATTTTGAATAAGCAGTCACTCCTCAAACCACCAAGCAATGTTGATTCTCAGTCAACAAACACATCCATACACCTTCTGTCTGGGTTCCCTGTTTGCTTCACGGAAAGCTAGAAAGAGCAACTTTCCAAAGTCACTGTTTAAACTGAAGTGGAAGAACTTCCCTTTCCATCTACATTTACATGTAGAAGTACCTAGCAGAGAAAACCTATATGTACATATATTTATGCATAAATATATATATATTTTTTTTCACTTATCATCCCCCCACTTAACCACCACAATAGATCTGTTTTCCCTGTAAAGCCCATGTCAGCTGAGTGCCTCCTGCCAGAGTGTTGTCCACTGAAGGAAGTGAAGATGCTGTATTTATGGGGCAACCCCCTAGGTCACATCTGGTAGCTATATCAAACTGAAATGCTTTTGTTGAACCCAGGGGCTCTTCATCTTCTTGGAAACAAGCCTCAGGAGATGGGGATGGTATTAACTCATGCTCAACTGCTGAGATCTCTCTGCCTTCAAGTCCTTATGAGTTTTGCTTGGCACTTCTTGCCACCTCAGTACCACAGACCTGGCACTGAACAAACAACTCTCTGCCAGTAAGGAACAATCAATAATCAGATTAGAAACTCACAGAATCACAGAATGGCCAGGGTTGGAAGGGACCTCAAGGATCATGAATCTCCAACCCACCACCACAGGCAGGGCCACCAATCTCCCCATTTAATGCTAGACCAGGCTGCCCAGGGCCCCATCCAATCTGGCCTTGAACACCTCCAGGGATGAGGCATCCATAGCCTCTCTGGGCAGCCTGTTCCAGCACCTCACCACTCTCTCTGTAAAGAATTTCCCCCTGACATCCAAGCAACTATTTTAAAATAAATTCCTTAAAAAAAAAAAAAAAGAAAGGAAAGAAAATGGCAAGGGAAATAAGGGAGTGAGGGAAGAAGGGAAGGAGGGAGGGAAGAAGGAAGGAAGAGGGGGGAAGAGGGGAAGAAAGGGAAGGAAGGAGGGAAAGGGGAAAGGGAGGAAGGGAGGAAGAGGGGAAGAGGGGAAGGGAGGAAGAAAAGGAGGAAGAAAAGGAGGAGGAAGGAAGGAAGGGAGGGAAGGAGGAAGGGTGAGAGGAAAGGAGGGAGGGAAGATAGGAGGAAGGGAGGAAGGAAGAAACTACTATTGATCCAGTTGCGTGATGTAAGGAAAATTAAACCACAGTAGGAATATTAATTTATTTTTTTCCAAAGGCCCATAACTCCAGGTGGTTTCAGCTGATTTACTTCAGAATTGACACAAGCAAAATGAAGAGAGCAATGATTTAAGAAAGGATTTAGGACCTATGGGAGACACGCAATCTTTGAGATTTTCTCCAGGTCCTTTTCTTTTTATTGGAGAGGGAGGAAGGGACAGGAAGAGAAATTTGCAAGGAGGTTAAAAGCAAAGCC
This sequence comes from Perdix hodgsoniae, assembly GCA_035772895.1. NCBI lineage: Eukaryota > Metazoa > Chordata > Aves > Galliformes > Phasianidae > Perdix > Perdix hodgsoniae. Next base: position 1,146,600 of record JAPSGF010000042.1, read on the forward strand.
TTCTCCCAGCTGTGAATTCATAATCACGGCTAACTGAATTGGAACATTTTGCAGGGGATAGGGTTACTTACTATCTACAAATTAGCCCTAGAAAAAAAAAGAAATAGTCCATATGCATCATCCAGTCTGAAACCTTAATTAACATAAACAATGTTAAAAAGCACAAAGAAATACATATTATCATTGAAATAAAGCATATGGCTGGCTAAATAGCCGTAAGATTATCTGGAGATAATCTTTTCAGGCACCATAAATACAGCTGATGCTGAGCTGTAATGACTCTCATCAGAAGGCCACACCATCCCACTGGAGAGGAAGCTCTGCACTTCCTAACATCAGTTGCCTCCTGGGCTTTGGACTGCCATTTAAAATCCAGAGCATGTGGCTGATAATTAATGAGCACTCCCCCCCTTCACATTCCTGCTCCATAGCTCCAGAAGGACTGAAAGGCAGACATGTTTCACAGTTGAAGTCTGCATCATGCACATCTAAAGGGGGGCTATAAGAAAGAAGGGTTTGGACTCTTTCACAGGGTCTGTTGTGATAGGACAAGGGGAAATGGTTTCAAACTAAAAGTGGGGAGATTTAGATTGGACACAAGGAAGATGTTTTTTATAATAAGGGTGGTGAGGCATTGGAATAGGTTGCCCAGAGGTGGTGCATGCCCCATCCCTGGAGACATTCAGTGTCAGGTTGGATGGGGCTCTGAGCAATCTGATTTAGCTGTAGGCACTGAAGGGGAGTTGGACTAGATGACCTTTGAAGGTCCCTTCCAACTCAAATGATTCTGTGATTCTATGATTTTTTTTTGTGAAGACCCTTCTCTGTAGATGTGGATGGGTGGGATGGAATAGGGGAACTTAAACACTGAGTCCATTCCCTGTCATTTCAGGTGGGGGTTGGATCTTGATGATCCTTGAGGTCCCTTCCAACCCAAGCCATTCTATGATTCTATGATTACAACTTTCCTGCCAAATATCCCTGCCAAAGGCAGCCACAGTCAGAAGCTTCATCTGCACGGACCCCCAAGAAGGACCACTATGCCCATGTGTCCTACCCACTAAGCCACTGAGGAATCCTCAACACATGCCAATCATAGTCCAACCACCAACTCTTCACTACCATGCCCACTAAACCATATTCCTCAAAGCCCCATTTACTCTTTTCTTGAACAGCTCCAGGGATGGAGACCCCACCACCTCCCTGCGCAGTCTGCTCCAATGCCTCACTACTCTTTCTATGAGGAATTTGTTTCCTAATATCCCACCTGAATCTCCTGTGATGCAACTTCAGGTCATTAAGGTCAATACTGTGGACTACAATAAAGAGGAAATGAAGAAACCAAGTACACTGCCAGTGTCTTTGTTCTTTAAACTAGTGAAAATCCCTGTCAGGTGCCACAGTATTCATCTTGCAGACTTCAATAAGCTCCTGCTGATCAAACCTGAGGAATTATTCATTCCAGACCCCTGTTCAAGTGATTGCTTAGTAAACAGCAGATCAGATCCTTTCACAGGCAAACTCACATTAGGAATGTGGCTTGAAGTAGCACGAGGGTGTTTTTTATGTAGCATATTTGAAGTCTTTTTGTCTTGCGGATTTTCTCCTTTAAAAGGATGACTTTTTCCAACTCCTCTACAGAACTGTGTGAAATAGAAACAGAAAAGCCTACAGCTCCCTGTAATCCCACAACTTCATGGCTTTAAGAAAGAAGAAAAATCATTTTCAGATTTCACTACTCTGCAACCTTTGGCTTCATCAGGTCAGCTCACCTGTCAGTAACTGCACAAGATGACCTTGAACTACTTTCCATGCTAGATCAATGATTTATCCCTCTGAGACTGTAGCCTGTGCTTTTAAATTCACTATTGCTACTCAAAGCTACAAGTCCAGGCCGTACCTCCTAACCTTATTTTTGAGCAAAGCTGTCCCATTTGAGCTCTCCTACTACACCAGAATATCAGAGCAATAGTCCATTATATATCACGATCATCTTCAGACAAAGGTGAGAACACAAGGCACTGTGAAGAGATAGAATCATAGCACTGTTTGAGTTGGAAGAGACCTTCAAAGGTCAACTAGTCCAACTCCCCTGCACTGAACAGGGACGCCTACAGCTAGATCTGGTTACTCAGAGCCTCTTCCAGCCTGGTCTTAAATGTTTCCATGGCAGGGGGCATGCATCACCTCTCTGGGCAACACGCTTCACTATTCTTATCATAAAAAACTTGATTCCTTATATCCAGTCTAAATCTCCCCTCTTTTAGCTTGAAAGCATTTTCCCTTCTCCTTCTCCAAGTATTGTAAACAGAGCATCGGACGTTCTGAAGTTGACTGTATTGAGTGGAGACAAGTGTACCACTGAGGCAACAGCAGAATGGAAAGATGAGCCATGAGCTGGATGGTCTCATTAGTGTGCAAGACACCTCTCCAACAAAGGAAAAGGTGAAATCAGGGATATGTCTGCCTTCTTCCCACTCCACATGACATTCACAGCTGCTGTTCCACGTTTTGCAGGACACTTCTCTCCTTTGGTGGCCTTGATTAGAGCACTTGAGTGGAAATCATAGAATCGTAGAACCGTTTGAGTTGGAAGGGATCCTTAAAGGTCACGTACTCCAACTATGAACTATGAAGGATGTCTACAGTTAGATCAGGTTGCTCAGAGCCCGCTCAAAATGCTTTGGCAGGTCTTGCAAAACAAAAACAGTGGCTAAGACCGAATGGGTTGTCACCCACCTGCAATGTTCCTCCTGAAATTCTCTGGATTACCAAACATGTGTAGTGTATGTTCCAGTTAGACTCCAAAGTGTTCAGCTTACTCTCTCAGCTTTCATATCAGCTTTCCAGCTATAATTTCTCAATTACCACGGAAAGCCCATCACATTAAAGACTTGTGGCTGGTTATGCAGTTGGTCCCATTATGCTAGGAAGAATCAGATGCAGCACACCAAGTGATAAGCAGCAGCCTTGTCATATGTGCTGAAAGCATTTCAGGAGAAATCCTTAGAGGAACCAGGTGCATTAAAGTGCACACACGCCTGGACACCCATGCTCAAGTCTCAGAGGAAAGGAGGCTTAGCAAAAATGGAAAAACAAGGTAGTAAATGCTTTTTGAGACTGCCAGATGCCAAAATAATTGTAAGACATTGCAGCCAGCAGTTAACAAGCTGGAAACACTCCCTTTGGCTAGTCAAGTATGTATAAATGCCTTCACTTTAAAGGGAGTGAAAGCAATACAAAACACCTGGCAAGAGATATCACATCCCATCCATGTATGGGAGATTATAGTCCAAATGCTTCTTGACTTCTTCATAGATGACACAAATGGAGCCCAAAAGACACAGAGCTCCCCCCAAGCCCTCAGCCACAGCACAAAAGAACAAAAGGATGCTGGGCATGCATGGGAAGATGTACACAACCAACCATCATCCCATGGCTGCTCACACCAGACCCTGGAAATGACAGGGCAGCAGATTTGCCTCTTCAAACAGCTGTTTGTCCAGTTGTGGATTTCTAACATTGCTCTGCTGAATGCAACTGAAAGGAAAGAGGAATATGAAAGTGTGTTATTTGCTCTAAACATAGAGCCTGCAAATCCCAATTCTGGTGCACATCCCTGCCACTTGTGCTGACTGTTTATCAGCCTCCACTTCTCCAAAATGACACTAACACTCTCCCCACTTTTTTTTTTTTTTTTTTTTGGTGGCAAAATCAGTGACGGAGGAGCAAAAAATGCATTGTCTACCTGTACACAGCACCTTGCAAACCAGCAACAAATACTGCTGCAGAGGTCCCAGCTCTGACTCAAAGAGTACAGGATGCCCCAGAGCCAGGATGACTCTTAGGCCACAAACACGTAGCCCCCGGGTACATTGCTTCTTAGAAGCCTAAATCAGAGCATTTTAATGGCTTAGTGCAGGGCTAGTGGATAAAGAGACAAAGAAAAATAAATCAGGCAGATGACAGAGGGGCTGGGAATAGGAGGAGGTAGCAGACGGTAAAAGAAATTAAATCAAGAAGCCAAATTAAGGTGCTGCAGGCAAAGATGAAGATGCCGGATTAAAGATTAACTGTAACCAAGAGAGAAATGCAGTCTTTTAAAGGTACAAATTACTTCAATTCACTTAGCAAAACCCACACAAATCTCCCGGGAATAAAGTCCTCACAGGTCCAACTGGATCACAGTAACAGATACATCTGGACCTGAGAAGTCTGGATAGCTTCACTGCACTGTTTCCAGCTAAGAAAGGGGAATTAACAGCAAAGCAAAGCAATGGGAAGCAAGCTAAAAAAGAGAAAGTCCTTGCTGCCTTAGGTGAAGGGGAAGGAGTGTGAGAAGTCCTCTGAGAGGGGCCTGGCATGGTACAAATATTTTTGAAATGATACTGATATTTTGAAATAATATCGGTATTTTGAAATGGTATTATAATTTTGAAATGGTATTTTGAAATGATCCAGAATCTAGGGGGGTGCCGAGCCCTCTGGGGCTGTCTGTTCACTGAGTTTTTCTTAGTTCTACACCCAGTACTTCCAAAAGAACAGTGGATGAGCTCGAGGTGAAAGTGCACCTTGCTCTTTTTGAAGCAGAACACGAGGGAGCTCAGCCAGCATCCTCATCAAATTGTAAGCAGGTGAGGCAGGATGCCCTCCAACTCAGCTGCTGGGCATGGAAGATACAGGTCCCATCACAGCACATTAAGTGTTTGCACTGTTTCACACCGCTGCTCTGGGTTTGCCAGAAGAAAAGGTCATTTGTGCTTTGCCACCTCCTCCTAGCACAAGAAGCTCACAGTTTGGAGTGGAGTACCTATGACCCCGTTTGTATGAGAGTAAAGATGGAGGTGGAGGAAACGAAGGGATCATGGGGTGAACCTCTTAATACACTGAAGGATTTTCATTGTTTCTTTCAAATATCCTAATAAGGTCCTTGTAGGCAATGCAGAATGCTTCGTGGCCGTACAGACCACAGTGAGGTTAATTCTATCAGTGTTGCCCTGTCTGTTCCAATACAGCCCTGCTTCTTGGGCAGACGCAGAGCTTTGAGCCTTGCTGGAGCAATTACCCCACGGTCAGAACCTCAGGGAAACACCAAAATCAAAACGAAGAGCTGCAGTGAATCAGCCCCAAGGTGCAGTTAGGAGTTCAAAAAGCCAGGTGATAGAGAAAGGCACTCATTCGCACAAGGATAAGGGTAAGATTGTGTAGGTTCAGCTTGCTGCACTTTTTTTTCTCCACCAGCGCTTTTCTTTTTCTCCCTCCTTTCTCTTTGGCCTCCTTTTCCTCTGTACTCTGCAAAATGAGCATTTCATGGAAGCTGAGCAGCCGAGAGAAGCGGAGCTGACAGCCCCTTGAATGCTTGGAGTGCGTCCCTTGTTCCCCATTCAAATTTCGGAAAGCAGCAGCTGCCCGTTCCTGAAGGTCATTTGAATCCTGGTTCAGGAGTGCTGCATCGCTGCTCATCGTTATTCTGTGCCTATAGCTGCTATGGATGTCCTGTCACATTACACGCCAGGTTGTTACAGATTTTTGGGGGGGAGTGAGAATAAGGAAAATGTAAAGCAAAACATAAAAAAAAAAATCCACCCTGGTGGGAGCGGTGTAATTTCTGCCTCGACTTACGTGGGTGTATATATGAATTTACAAGAGGGTTTGCTTTGGATTTACATTAGCAGCAGAGGAGGAAACCTCTGGGAAATAAAGATGATGCTAATGCAGCGAGGAGGCTGATGCACTAATAAACGCTAATAAATAAATGCTGATGATTACGATCGCATTCCCCCCTCTCTCTCAGTAACCCAGCTCCCCTGGGTGCTGATCTGATGGTTTCTGGTTGAGGGTCGATGCCAACAGCTCCTGTGGGGGCAGGACCCAGATCAATAGGGGATACAGGGCAAGACCCTGAGATGCTCAGCTGGGAAAAGAGCAGTGAGCAGAGAAAGAGATGGATTCATTGACTGAGCCCTGAGATATGCCACTGGGAACAGTACTTCACCACAATTTGACACGCATGGCAGCAGTGGGGATGCAGGGATGCAGAAAGCCATGGTCAGTAAGGCTGAGGATCATGGTGGAAATAGAGAACAAACTTCACCATGCTACAAGCCTAGCAGGAGGCTGCAAACCTGCAAAGCTGGCAAAGGCTTTCCTGCTGGAAGATTTTCCCCACTGCTGCAAACCCAACGGCTCTGTTTTACTTGGTCAGCATGGCTGTTGTCAGGGATGCTCTAATTCCTGCTTTCCCTCCGCCCGATAAATGTGGTGGCGAGAAAAGCATTTGCAAAGAGCGGGAATAGAGCAGGTGCTGAGCAAAGCAGCGTGGCTATGCTTGTGCTTTTCTCGGGAAAGCAGGTCACAGGGGAGGAGGGGCACTCGTTTCCCAGCTTTGCTGCTGAAAATGTATTTAACCAAAGCTCTGCTGGTAACCAAACATTCTGCCAGCTCCTTGTGCAAAGAGGGATTGCTATCGAAACATTTTAAAGCCACTCTCTGATAATGAAAATGGCTTTCGGATATGCGGGCTGGTGGAAACCTCTCTCCTCCCAGCACCATTTCTCCATTAAGCTCTCTCCTCCCTCCTCCCTTATCTCTGTACATCTGGGCAAAGCAAAGGACAGAGTGCTCTCCAAGAAACCCAGACAGCGGATTTGATCTCGCACCTCCAGCAGCACCCCTGCCCCCAACCATCCTGCTTGTCCAAACCAGACAGCTGTTGCAGCATCTGTGCAAATTTGCACTGCTTTTGTCTGCTGAAATGAAGCTGCGTTGCACTAATAGGCTTTGGAGGACTCAAAGCATGTTCACCCGATAGGGAGGTTTTGACTTCCCACTTAGCAGCAGGACACGGAAATACTCCTTACCTAATTAAATACCTGCCAATTATAACGCAGCACAAATGATGGCCATATTGGTTAAAGCAATTTATACTGAAAAATGTCCTACCCGTAGTTTGCAGTACCAGGGATGATCTTTATTGCAGAAATCACGCAGAAGAAGGTACAATACTAGGGGTGAAGTGTCCTTTCTTCCACTCCAAACTGCCTGAAAATACACTCTAATATATACATACAGCAGTGCCAAACTCATCTGTCACTGTTTTCTCCCTTGGCAGGCTGAGTACCGAAACCTTCTGCACCTCCCGCAGACCTGTGCGGATTCCTTGGGCACTGCAACGTCCTTGTGCAGTGCAAACCAGCTCCTGCTATCAAGGCACTGATTTGTGAGGCTCAGCTAAGGAGAGAACAGGACAGGATCTGCGCATCTCAAGCTGGGAAACTCAGAAATCCCACAACTTTTTCCTACTGTGACACTTACTGAGATCTGATAGCAGCCTTCCAGTATCTCAAGGGGGGCTATAAGAAGGAAAGAGACAGACTCTTTTTCAGGGTATGCTGTGATAGGACAAGGGGAAAGGGTTTCAAACTAAAAGAGCAGAGATAAGATTGGCTGTAAGACAAAAGGTTTTTACATTAAGGATGGTGAGGCACTGGAACAGGTTGCCCGGAGAGGTGATGGATGCATCCATCCCTGGAGACATTCAGTGTCAGGCTGGACAGAGCTCTGGGCAACCTGATCTAGGTGTAGGTGTCCCTGTTCATTGCAGGGGAACTGGACTGAGTGGCCTTTAAGGGTCCCTTCCAACTCAAATGATTCTATGATCCCAGGTTTTCAGGTGATAATAGGATAACACACTCAGCTTTCCTAGGACATTCTGTCAGAAGGGAGGAAAAGAACATGGGAAAAAGCCAGCTAGCATCACCACCACAGATGAAGTGCAAAACCTAGGAAATCTTTCTCCTCTGGCTCAGCAAAGAGCACATTGCTCAGATGTTGCCTTCAATAACCATGCTTGTGTCTGGAGCCAGAAGTCTCAAGCAGGAAGCATCAATCTGCGATTGCAAAGAAGGAATAAGTAAGGTTCCTTTTGCTGCTTCCAATCTTAGCTGACAATGTGGGGAGAGGGGAGCATACTGAGTAGAGAAATGAATGAGCATTGGCAATATGGCACTGAGGGACATGGTTTAGTGGACATGGGTGATGGGTTGATGGTAGTGGCTTTTTCCAACCTTGATCATTCTATGATTCTACATTCTATGCTTCTATGCTTCTATGATTCTATGAGTAAGCAATGGAGATTTGCACAGAAGGAAGTTTCTGGCTCCTCTGGGAGAAAAAACCACTTGGGGAAAGAAAATCAGAAGAGTCGAGTGTGTCCATGTGTTTGTACATGGGATGAAGCTGATGAGTACATTTTGATTTCAAAATCAGGAGGTCCTAATGGGAAAAAAACTTGAAAATGGCAGTACTAAGATATACGCAGGTGTGAGCTTGCTGTATTCCCTCCTACCCACCCTAACACCCTACTAGCACTGCTGGCTTGTGAATCAAGGTCTCCAGCACACACTGAATGTGGAGTAGAGGAAAATGTTAGGATTGGAAAGCCCTGCAGGACAGGCTGGACCGGTGGGCTGAGTCCAATTGTATGAGCTCCAACAAGACTAAGTACTGAGACCAGAACTTAGGTCACAACAAACCCATGCATTGATACAGGCTTGGGGGATAATGATTGGAAGGAATGATTGTGGAGAAAAAAGATGTGAAGGTGTTGGTCAGCACTCAGCTGAGCATGAGCAAGCAGCACGTGCAGGTAGTCAAGAAGGCCATCCTGGCTTACATCAGAAGCAATGCAGTCAGCAGGGAATGATCATGCCTCTGTATTTGACTCTAGTGAAGCAGAACCTTGAGTACTGTGTTCAGTTTTGGGACCCTGACTACAAGAAAAACATCAAGATCCTGGAGCATGTCCAGAGAAGGACAACGAAGCTGTGAGGTTAGAGCATAAGACTTATGGGGAGCAACTGAAGGAACTGGGATTGTTTTGTCTGGAGAAGAGGAGGCTTAGAAGAGAACTTATAGTCCTCTACAGCTCCCTGAAGGGAGGTTGTAGTGAGTGGGGGTCAGCCTCTTCTCCCAGGTAACAGTGACAGAAACTTTATATTATGTCAAAGGAGGTTCAGGTTGGATATTAGGGAAACTATCTTCCCAGACAGAGGTCAGGCATTGGAACAGGCTGCTCAGGGAAGTGATGGTGTCCCTGTCCCTGGAGGTGTTCAAGAAACACAGAGATGTGGCACTGAGGGACATGGTTCAGTGGGCATGGTGGTGATGGGTTGATGGCTGGACTCGATGATCTTAGTGGTCTTTTCCAACTTTAATGATTCTGTGGTTCTGTGGCCAAAGCAACAAAGCTGTTGGCCCCAGCCTTCAACTGCCCACGGGTAACAGCATAGAGCAGGAAATGTACAGTGGATGTGACAGCTCAAACTCAGTCCCCCTGTTTGATCCTTCTTTCTTTCTTGAGATGACAAGCCATGTCAGAGTGAAGGAACCTTGCTCACAAACTGGCCATGTCTTCTGATAGCTTTCCTGCCAGTGAGGCCAGGAGAACAAATGTGCTGCTTGCAGATCCCATGTTCAGGGGACCTGAGAGCAGGTCCCCTCATCGTTCCAGCCTCAGCAGAAACATTCTGAGAACTGCTGTCAGTTCTGCTGCATCTTGATAACATTGCAACCACAAAAGCCTCAGAAAGAAAATGACACTTGCCTTTCTTCTGCCTTTTCCATTCAACAGCGCTCTCCTAAAACATTAATCTGGGTAAACGCAAGTGCTCAAGAAACTTCAGAACTGTAAGTGACCTAGAAAAGATTTTTTTGTTGTTGTTGTTCAGCTCTAGTTGCAATAACAGCACATTGAAGGCTGTGAAATACTCAGGCGTGACAGTAATAGGAGCCATGCAAGCCCTGTTTCCCAGGCTGCAGAAGTGGCTTTTTGCTGCTGCTGAGGATGTAACAGTCAGGGCAAACTCAGCTGCTTTCCAGATCCCAGGAGGAGCCGGAAGAGCTGGCAATTAGCAAAAGCATCTTTTGCACTTGTAAACTGAATGAATTGGTTGGAAATGAACTGGGAAGCTGTGATACCATTTGTAACAATGCTTCTGAGACCACAATGCTTAAATGGTCAGAAAAGCAGCAGAAAGGGGTGGATGGGGATTTCTTTTTATAGCTGCATGAAAAAATTAAAAAATTAAAAAATAAAAAGAACTGTTGTCCCATTTATATGATACTCCTGAGGACCCTTTCAGGGGATGCACCTCCCTGTTGTCTCCACGCCAATTCCTTGCATGGGCATGGGGGGTCTCCTGTGTGTCCTCTCCATCATGTGCTACACCTGAGCAGCAGGTTTCTTCCGCCTCTATCTCAAGCAAAGCAAATTCCATCTCCCTCCTCACTCTGAATCCGTCCTCACGGGGATGAACAGCAGTCTCGGCTGGGACTGATCACTGCAACATTACTGACAGCAAAATGCTCCAGTTGTGATACAGCCACAGCCCTGTGTGCTACAGCCTTGCCCATCACTATGCTATTGCTAACTCCCCATGTGCAGGAATGTGTAATTTATACCTTGGGTATCAAAATTTCTTCCCACCAGGTATCTTTGCAGCTGAAAGCTGATTTTTTCAGCTAGTGTTCAGATCTTGCAGTAATAGTAGAGACCTCCTTCTGCTTTCCTTGTATCACCATGCTTCTGGCATCTCCAGGAGACTTTTTTTTTCCTTGAAGGAAGGTGAATTTTTGTAGAATCATGGAATATTCCAAGTTGGAAGGGGCCCATAAGGATCACTGAACACAACTCCTTTTAGCCATGTGCACTGCAGAGCTCTTCCTTGCTCCTGCTCTGGTTGATAGCACTACTAAACAGACCCATGGCACATAATTGTCAACACATTCTCTGAAACAGTTTTGACCCATGCATGGGACACATGGACTGGAAAGGCCCTGATACATATCTGCAGCTTTCATTGAGCCCTGTTGGAAGATGGAAAGCTTATATACTCCAGCTGACATCCCAAAGACCTGCAACAGCATTTGCTGTACTTGTGCCCCAGCCACAGTGCTGGCAGTATTAAGGCTGCAATCAGACAAAAAGATATACATACATATATATAAAAATTATATATATATTGGTATATTGGTACACTGAAGATTGCTAGGCAAAACCCTTCAGAGTGCCCTTGCATTGCTCACGAGCCTTGCCTACATTTGAAGGATGCTCAGCATTCCTTAAAATTAGATGCATGAGCTAAAATCACCCTTAATAATATCTACGTCAAAACCTAATAGAAATCTCCTGGATCCTCACCTCCTCTGGACTGCAGTGCATCTCCTAGTTTGGGACACAGATGACTTTTGCTCATAACCTCCAGTACAACCACAGGAGAGGACAGAGACTCTGGGGTTCTGGCTTCAGCTCTACTCTTGGTGACAGAGGATAAATCTCTCTTTCTGCATGTCCTTCTCCATCTGAAGATGACAGCAGTCAGGATTTTGAGGACAGGCAGTAATTCCTCACTGTAATTATGAGCCTTTCCTTTAAAGATGTTCTTGTCTCTGTCACTAGCTGGTGGATAGATTGGATACATCAACAAAAGCCAAGGGGAGCTGATGAGCTTCCCAAATGCTTTGCTATCTACTCTTCCATCCACACACAGAAAGAATGTCCTCAAAGCTGCAAATTTCAACCTAGGAAGATCTTGGCTCTTAGTGGGTTATACTTGGAGCCTTCCTGCAGAGAATTTCTTCTCTGGCTCTCTGTCAAGCAACAACTGTCTGCCTTATTAACCATCACAACAACATTACCTATGTACATTAAACCACCATAAGCAGAAGGCAGTTTGAGAAGATTAATATACATGATCCAACGGGTCAAAGTATTTGCAAAGTGTTAGGAAGAACCTTGAAAAGTCTGGAAATCATTACATGCCATGTTACTGCCCAGAGTGGTTAATGAGGCCTTTTGGTCTTGCTGCATCAGTTAGTTTTCTATCTCCAGCTCCTGATAGAGGGTTAAAGGTAATTGCAGTAAATCTACTGGTCAGCATGAAGAGAACCTGTCCTTCCAGGCTCCATTCTAGGGCCAATTCTCTTTAATGTTTTGATAGAATCACAGGACCATAGAATGGCTTGGGTTGGAAGGGACCTCAAAGATCATCTAGTTCCAACGCCCTTGTCGTGGGCAGGATTGCCAATCACTAAAGAAGTCATTAGATCAGTGTTCTATTCATCAATAACTTGGATTCAAGACTTGAGGTATACTAAGTAAGCTTGTGGATGACACTGAATTGGGAGGAGCTGTTGACTTCCATGAAAATTAGAGAGAGCAGCTTTGCAGAAAGATTTTAACAAAATCTAAGAAATCACCAACTGTATCACCTTTAACAGGAGCCAGTGCTGGCTTCTGCACTTGGAATGGGGCAACCCTGGATACCTGTAAGGATTTGGGGACAAGTGGCTGGAGAGCAGCCCCACAGAAAGGGGTCTGGGAGTAGCCAGCAGGAAGGCTTTGCTCACAGTCTTCCAGGAGAGTTTAGTTCCACCTGCCCTATGATTCAATGTGCTCTGCCAGCTCCAGCAGCAGATCAGATGCAAGACGATGATTTTCCCTGCAGTGGAAGAAGCTGTCACTCTCTGTATCGAGCTGGTTGACAGAGCTGGCTGGCTCCTGCATGCATTTGCTAATCTGCTTTGCCACATGGCTGAGAGGCCACCTTTAGCTTTAGCTGGACATGGAGGTGTCCTGTACAATCACATGCTTGGTCTTGCAGTGTTTGCCCTGAGCCTGTGTGGTCCCCTTCTACTTCATGAAGGCAAAAATTCACCCTTCATCACTTGCTGTTGCTCACGCAACCAAGACACATTGGGCAAAGCTGACATGATGTGACTTTATCTTACATGGAGAAAGTGATCAATCACAAACCTCCTTTTTTGAACCATTAATTCTCAGTAATAAGTAATAATGCTTATTTTTCCTATTTATTGTCACATAATGGAGATCCTCACTCCTAGATTTCATGACATTTTCAAGAGCTGTCAGATGTTATTAGTGCAATAGATTCATGGAAAACTGAGGCACAAAGCTTACATTGATTTGTCCAGACATACAGAAAGTTCATCATTAGATGAAGGCTGTATCCCAGGCACAGTGTCCTCTTTTTGCTTCTGTATTTTAACAGAACATTTCATCTCCCAGTACAGTATAGAAACAGTCAGGTGAAAATGTAAACAAACCCTTTTCTCCTCTTTAAAAAGTGGCAAGTTTCCTCTATCCTTATTCATAGTGTCCCAATTTTCAGCAATTTCCCAGTGCATCCATCAATCCTATCCATCCCTAAACAAAGAGATGGATACACAAACCTTTCTCTGCACCTTGATCATTTCCTATAGGCTCCCACCATTAAAGCAAGAACTCTGCAAGATATCTGTGACTGGAAGTGACAATATTGTCCCCTCATTATTACCCACTGCAGGATAATCCATCACCTGGGCTCTGGAATATGTGATATTGTCCTTTAGCAGTTGCTTCACAAAATGAGTAAGAAAGTAGAAATATCAACTCAGTATGGTTTTTTTTTTAGCCCAGTAGATAAAGACTAAACTTGTACATGGTAGTCAAGAGATTTAAAGAAAACTGGAGTCCCCATTGTTTGAGCAGTTTTAAACGGTTGTGATGATGGTGTGCTTTACTGTATTTCTGGATTGCATGCTGAGCAGCCCATGGATTTTATCAGAAATGAGAGACCTTGAAAAGTTCATCAGAGCTTGGCTCAGTATTGCAACAAATCTGAACAGGAAAGTCTGACAGGGAGACTTTTTATTGTACTCTAAGCAGAGACAGAGAGGACAGCTTTTTGAGCTCCCACCTACAGCTGATCATTTGTGCTCTGAACAACCCTGGCCCTGAGATAGCTGTAACAATGCCACGTTTTCCCCATGCCATGCTCCTGCAACCTCTCATTTCCAAGAAAGAGAAACAGTGCTCCAAAGATAAGTTCAGAGAGAGGAGCACCTTGCTCTGAACCTAGATAAGACTTCTTTGCACTCATAAAAGGGAGAATAAATCAATCCAGCAAAAGAGTGCATGGAGGTACAGGCAATCTGCTCTGAATTTTCACATACTGACACTGTAGATGTTTTTCTCTCCTCCATACACCTGAGCCTGCCTTGAAGTTGCTTCAAAGCTGCACCCCATCGGTTATTGAGTCATTAGAGGTAGAGTACACCAACGATGGGCTTCAAGTTTTCTTTTTCACTCTGCACTCACAGGTCTGGAGCTGTGAATCAGAGCTCTCCATTAGTACAGACAGTTGCCTATGCTGTGTTATTACATTCTCAGCACATCCAAGGGATGTGAGGCAAACACTGAATGAAATGCTGGAAAAATACACCAGGGAATGGGTCCAGCACCCATCTTTCTGCTTCACACAACCTGAGAGGACAAGCTGGACTGCCACCATGTGTCACCAGACATCCTCAGCAGCCTGAGGTTTCCCTGTCAGGTGGCCATAGAGGGAAATGTGGCTGCTAAACTTGTTCTTCCCCATCTGCATTAGGATGCTGTGGCTTCAGAACAAATAGTTGGAAATAAGGAGAGCAAGCAGGGATGCAGGAAGAAAAATGCAACCCTGTCCTGATTCATGTGGTACTGTGCATCACAGCACACATCCAGCACTGGGTCAAGGCTGCGAATTGCCCTGCTGAACCCAAGGGCTCTTCCCAACAGGAATGCCTTCCAGACTTCAGTGTGTACCTTCTGCCAGTTCCATAAACAGAATTAATTGATTCTGTCCATACTACTGACCCCTTCGCTAGCAAGCAAAGCTGCAGCATTTGATTCAAAGCCTCTGAATCCTCTCTTTCCCTTCTGTCAAGATTTATTAAACCATGCTTTGTTGGCAGGCAGCGGAAGCCCTGTACTGTGCTGCTCAGCTTCTGCATCCTGTGATATGAAAGAGAAAAAGTCATCTCCTGCTTTTTCCAGTCCCACAGACAATGGTGACTGCTGGGGAGTAGCTTAGCAAAGGCCAAACAGTCCCTTGGAAGCAATTCTGGTCTATACTTCCAGCAGCACCAGCACTTGCCCCCTGGCTTCATCTACCTGAGCAAACAGGGAAGCCAAATCCTTGGGAACTGGAGATGTGACCTGGTTTCACTGCATTAGCCCTGCCATGACCATTCTCATTTAGTGCTAAAAACTGGCTCTCGGGGCTGTAATTCAACCTGACTGAGTGCACACTGAAGGTGCAGTCAGCTAGACTGAATTAGAGCTACTTTCAGCTGGGTTTAAAACAGAGGAACTAATGGGCATGAGCAGCAATTCAGATCAACCTCCCAGCATGTCCCTGTGTAGCATTGTGCTGCCTCTGTCCATAGCCATTCCCTCAATCCCTCCTCAAGGGAATCCAAGAAAGACAGCATTTGCAGCTGGAGCTAAAACTGAAGACGTTAATTAAAAGAGCTGGGCAAAGCCCAGCATAGACATCATACATAGGATCACATGAAGGATGTACCTGCAGCTGCAATGTTGCAGTAGAAAATCCGTAAGATATACAGTATGCCATGCATTGGTCCAAAGAGGAAAGAAGTGCATTGATTTCTTATGGTGCTTTAAAACTGTAACAGACTTTCCTTTCAATCTTCATGAAGTGGACTCGTCAATCTTTGTCAACTATAGCTGTGTTCTCATTTGATCTACAGCTGTGGCAAGGCCAGGAATGCACGAGGTGGTGTGCAGAAGGAAAGGGAAGCTGTTTCCTGCTGTTAAGAAACTGTCTTTCAAAAGGGTAGATATTTGGAGATGGATGTGATGGGCCAATGTGAAAGTCCACATGGGATGTTGTAGATAGAAACCCTCTCTAGAAGAAATGCACATGTTTTACATGGCCTCTGAAAGAAATGAATGAGTAACCACCAGGACTGGGATTGCATTAACACCCTAGAAAGCACAGAGAACAACAAAAAAATATATCTGCTTTTCTTTTTATCCAATGCATTAGAGGCTTTAAACAAGTAGGGTTGTCCATGCAGCCAATGCTGGGCCCTGTTCCTTATGGTACATGCAGCATGCATCAGTGAAAAAATTTCCTGTAATTTTGTAGGACATACAGTCAGGAATTTGGATATCTTGGAACTGTGTAGACTAGAGATTAGAGATCCCATGCTGAAAATAGGAATTTCAGGAAAATCATTTGCACTGCTATATTATTGAGACCTCTGAATTATAGACACAACAATGACCTCAGGGAAGGGAAGGGAAGGGAAGGGAAGGGAAGGGAAGGGAAGGGAAG
>JAPSGF010000042.1:1162790-1201091 GCA_035772895.1 Perdix hodgsoniae
AGGGAAGGGAAGGGAAGGGAAGGGAAGGGAAGGGAAGGGAAGGGAAGATGACAATTCTGTGTGATCACGTTCAATTCTGCCAGTTGTACAAACCCCCCTTTGACAGACCAATATACAAATTACACATTATGCAGTTATTGTCTTAAAAGAACCCATAAGCAGATGAGCTATATTTTAATATCATTCAAGTTTACAAAGAGGAATGGATTTGTAGTCCTCTCTGTTTGAGAGTATCATAAAACACCACTCTGCCAGTTGTGAACCTTTGGGTGAGATTTCTGCTGCCTGACCTCAGCTGTGGATCAGATCCAACCCAGAGTAAGGAGGACTGGATATAGCCTTGTTGCACTCCCTGAAGCACAGTTCATCTTCTCCACACCCAACCTTGCTGTGTATGGAGCACCTTCCTAAACAGAGAGGGCTGCATTTCCAAAGCTAGATAGGCTCCCTCAATGGGAGGTAAGAGTGTCCTTGAATTAAAACCACAGATTCCCAAAGCACTTTGTCTTCTATGAGCAAAAAGCAATTTATGCAAATATTTGTGAAGGCTCCGAAGGTCTCTCAAGAGCTGTTAGTATAATGCCCAGCTATTATTTTGTACATCTCGGGGAGGAAAGCAAAGAAAAGTTGATGGCTAGAGCACTTCTAAGAGCAAGCAGTCTTCACCGTCAGCAGGATGAGAGGTCCCCTCAGTGTAGTTCAGCTGGATCCACTCTCTGTAAGTGAAGGACTGGATGGCAGGACTGGATGGCACACCTGCATGCACCATGCTCTCAGTATAAGAGGAAATGCCAGACCCATCTGGCTGGCTTGGGTCCTGTTGCCACCAGTTCAAGGCATATCGCAAGCATTAGCATAGTTCTATCTCTGGCATCAGATAGTAACAACTCAAGAAGCAATGCTGCCATCACAAAACAAGATTAACAGTGATTAAAAAATGGCATCTGTTGCTCCTTCCACTTGCCACTCGGCACCCCTGTTGTTCCTGGAGGTTTTCAAGAAATGTGTAAATGTGGCATTGAGGGATGTGGTTTATTGGGCATGGTGGGGATGGGTCAAAAGTTGGTCTAGATGATCTTAATGGTCCTTTTCAACCATAATGATTCTATGATTCTTCACGAAACCAAAGCAGGTAGAATATAAAAATCAGACAATGTGCAAGAACCAGAAAGCACATGACTACATCCATCAACTCCATTCATGCTATCCCAGCAAGAGAAAGAGGGAGCATGAGACCAGATCCTGCCTGGGTTTTAACTTCAGCAGAAGTTAAGCAGATAATAATTGCTTCAGATGAATACCCTTGGAGAAGAGCCAGAAAATCCCAAATCATTCTCTGATTTCAACTTTCAATTTACTCAGCCAGTGCTAAGCTCATTAATCATACTTGCAGCACAGAACACAACAGAAATTAGTCTCTGATCTTCTCCCCTCATATTTGATGATGTGTGGAGTTGGGGGCAAGAGGAAGAGAAAAGAGATGGAGGGGTGCCACCCACGAATCTAACAGTCACCTGGAGGGGCTGGGATTAATAAATCAAAAATCCATTATTAATAATACTAGCTTAAATATCTATCTAAATGCAAATGAATGAACACTGGGGGTTTCTTTCTATTTCTTTAATGTGCTCTAACAACTCTGTCGTGGAGGAAGCACATGCCTACATGGTTATTGTCTATTTTAATTGCAATTTTACAGTTCAACCCTTAATGTCCCATGGATTTTAAGTGGTCTTTAAAGGGCCACAGCATGTTTTGAATTTGAAGGTCTAATGTGAGAATTGCTTTGAGTTTCCTGCCCCTGTACCTGATCAGTCACATTAAATGCAAGGGGATAAATCTAGAGGTTGGTTTGCTGCAATCTGATGGAGGTTAGATCTCCAAGGTATACAGTATCAGACGAGTGACTGGGGACACTGTGAAGGTTCCCATGGCTGACCAGCCTTGAAACAGGAATCTGGAGAGCTATGGAAGGAGCCAGAGTATCTTCTGAGGAAGCAACGTGGTATCAGGCTGCTTTGGTTTGCATGGGGAATATGGCAAGGTCAAGCCATACAAAATAAAGCTGTAGAGCCATTAAATTGGTCAGAGCTTGGAATCAGGATTTATTGAAATTCATTCACTTGCACAACCATCTTTTGAGGCCAATCAGTGGAATAAATTCCAACTTTTTTAAAAGAAGGGAGTAGTAGAGAAGACAAGGTAAGAAGCAAAGAGGAACTCACGTAAGATGGTCTAATGATGGATGTCCTTGCCCATGATAGGGAGGTTGGAACTAGGTGATCTTTAAAGTCCCTTTCAACTCAAACTATTCTAAATGAGGCTGAACCTCCTGAATTTCCTGGCTGAGAGCCATCAATCATGAACTCAACCATGTACCAGGCAGCAGATTCAGGGTAACCTAAAAATCCTTACTCAAAACAGGAAATAAATATCTAAAAGTATGATCTAAAACCCTTGACAGCTCTAGGGTGCAGCTCAAGCTTGAGGTGAACATTCAGGCCTGGACAATAGGGTTTACATAGTTTGCCCTTCATTGGACTTTTGAGGCAGCAGTGGAGGCAAATCAGCTTTTAAACATCATGCAAACAGCCTTGCAGCTCCTGTTGCCAATTCCTTTGGAAATTTAGCTTTAGATTTAGCTTTGGAACATGCCCTTGCAAAACTTGCTGACACCAGCATTTTGGAGTTTTCAGCTACCTAAGATACAAGTGTTGTTGGTTGAAAACACTTGCAAGTGTGAATGCACATACTCACCAACACACACACAGAGCTGAATTTTACCAATAACATTTGTGCAATCAGTCTGCTGGGATTTTGGAAACCATCACTGACAAGAGAACCACAATGTCAGTGCCAAGAAATCGCCTGCTACAGTCTTAGCTATGAGCCCAGCCTTTGATCACAGAATCATAGAATCATTGAGATTGGAAAAGACCTTCAAAATCATGTAGTCCAACCACCATGCCCACTAAACCACATCTCTCAGTGCCACATCTCCATGGTTCTTGACTATCTCCACAGACAGTGACTCTACCACCTCCTTGGCAGCTTGTTTCAATGCCTGAACACTCTTCCTGAGAAGTTTTTCCTAATGTCCAACCTGGATGCCATGGAGTTGTAAGCATTAGACTGAATTCCTAACATCTTGCACTTGTAGAGAGAAAAGCTATCAAGCAAGTTGCCGAACCTTGGGATCAAACACACAGAGCAGCCAGACTTCCCATGACAAGGCAGAATCAACAAAGTTGTTCTGGGCACTGCTTTGCCTGTAGTTCTGCAATGGCATTCAAGCTTCTCACCCTTCATGCTTCTCACACTGAGCACATATCACTGCCAATTCTAACAGATACGTATCCAATCTGAATGCCACCATACTCTCTTGGATACAACCATGTGCAGACTGAATTTTGCTCTTTTCCTTCTCAAACTACAAAAAAAAAATGAAATGGAATAAGTCCAGATCTGAGCACAGGAAAAAAATATCTCCAACCTTCTGGGCATAATCTTCTCACTAGGACTTTAGAAGCAAAAAAATAAAATGATGCGAAGACCAGAAATCGCACTGGTTCCAGCTTTTGCCTTTACTAGCCAAAAAGAAAAAAAAAAAAAAAAAGAAAAAAAAAAGAAAAAAAAAGGAAAAAAAAAAGAAGTTGTACACAAATGCTCAAACCCCATTCCAGCACAGAAAGACAGGAGATTCAGTCCTGCTCCTGTTCAAGCCTTGTCTTGAGTCTGCCCACCTATAGACAACCCTACACTCTGGGCTGACCTACAGACCTGGCACACAGATAATATAGTACAGTCCTAATTTACTAATTTCACATATGTCTTCCTCCGTGAGGTCACCACAGCACTCAAGTCCAAGCCTTGCTAGTGAAGCAATTTTCACTACAACCCAGAGGGGCCACTGCTGCCCTGGAGTATAACATGGGTCTGATTTCACAAGCTCAGAGTTTCCCTGAGTTCCTCAGCTTTCATTTGGATCCACTCATACATGCCAAATTAATCACAGACCAACAAGTACTGACTGCAAATATGTTGCCCGCCTATGTGTGTATAAGCTACTTAATGGAGCATAAAAGGAGAAGAATAAAATCATTTTTCAGATGCTGCAGATAATAATAATAAATAATAATAAAGCAGAGATATGTGCCAAATGCATGAGATCTCAAGGAGAGAACCTGAGTGTAAGCAGAAAAGGAGCAAGGTTGGTCTTCAAACTCAGATGCAAAAGTCAATGAAGTAAAAACATCATTAAATGAAACTCTTTGGATCCCTGTCAAGTTCATTCAGGATTTAAGACTGCACTTTCAAAATGTGTTGGTTTTTTTGTTGTTTCTTTTTTGTGTTTTTTTTTTTTTTTTTTTTTTTTTTTAAGATATAAAATCCTTGGCAACTATTTTCCATGTGGAATCCATAGTGCTGGCCCTTTTTATTAACTTTGGATTTTTTTTTCCTTGCTGACTACAATTACATCACTCAAGGCATTCTGATCAGAGTCAGCAACAGCAGGAATTATCATGTAAATCATATTACTATATCACAATAACACAACCATGGTAGGCTACATTTGCAACAGCAGGTTCTACTTTTGCATTACTCTCCTTATGGTGCACAGTTTGGCTCTGAGTATTGAAAAGAGCCAAACACAGATACATCTTGCTCATTTTAGAGCAACCAGCAGATGATCCCACGATCCTGGGTCTCACTTATTCCTCATGCTGCAAAGTCCAAAACTGGAAGAATCAAAATGAGAAAGCTACTCTTGCAAAATGTAGGCTGAAGTCAAAGGGAAACACGTACAGAGCACCCAGTGAACAGAAGAAGAAACATCTCTGCTCAAACTGAGATTATTTCCTGCTATAGGTACATGATGCTTTCAGCACACAGGACTCATCATGGGCTACACTGGCAACAACTGATTGCAGTTCTTCAAATGTAAGACTGGCAGTAATGCACAAAAGAGAGATGCGTCTATAAGAAGAAAGGAATTGTTCCTACTATGGCAAATGGCTTTCCCAGTCATTAAGTTTGGCACAAGAAAAAACTGAGTAGAGAGTGCAACTACAACAGACTAATGCATCGCCGATTAACTGTGCTGATTTCACCCCAAAAACACAGGGGCCCATAAGAATAAACAGGAACCCACAGAACTCACCTATCAGTTTCATCCCACAGGATGCAGGTCTGGTTAGTGGTTCCCTGTCAGAAAAAAAGGAAAAAAAAAATTAAGCAAATCAGTGCTATACTGTCTATGGGGTATTTGAGGGAATAAGAAAGAAATATTCAGTTCCCATCAAACATATTCCACTACTCTAAACATGTCATATCTCTTAAGTTCTATATTGACAATCACAGATGTGAGTTCTTGGAACACTTTTTTCCCTCGTTGGTTTGAAATGTAAAAATAAAATGGGCCTTAACTTGTTTTTCATCAACACAAGACCTATGCAAGGATATGACTCTACATCTTTCCTCTCTCCACCTACTGATGACTTCTTCCTTCACAGAATCATAGAATCACCAAGGTTGGAAAAGACCTCTGAGATCATCCAGTCCAACCATCCACTTGTCATCAGTATTTCCCACTAAACCATGTCCCTCAGTACAACATCTACATGTTTCTTGAACACCTCCAAGATTGGTGATTCCACCATGTCCCTGGGCAGCCCGTTCCTTCACCTGATCACTCTTTTGGAGAAAAAGTTTTTCCTAACATCCAACTTGAATCTCTCCTGGTGCAACTTGAAGCCATTCCCTCTAGTCTAATCGCTAGTTACATGTGAGAAGAGGCCACCTTGACACAACCTCCCTTCAAGTAGTTGTAGAGAGCAATGAGGTCTCCCCTGAGCCTCCTCCAGAATAAACAACACCAGTTCCTTCAACTGCTCCTCATAAGACTTGTGCTCCAGACCCCTCACCAGCTTCACTGCCCTTCTCTGGACATGCTCCAGGGCCTCAATGTCTGTCTTGTAGTGAGGGACCCAAAACTGAACAAAGTACTTGAGGTGCTGCCTCACCAGGGCTGAGTACAGAGGGATGATCACTTCCCGGCTCCTGCAGGAAGCACCTTCTTGGCCACCTGGGCACACTCACTGCTCATGTTCAGCTGAACATTGACCAATACTCCCAGGTCCACTTCCTCTATGCAGTCTTCCAGCCACTGCCCCAAGCCTGTAGCATCGCCTGGGGTTGCTGTGGACAGAGTGCAGGACCTGGCACTTGGTCTTGTTGAACTTCATCCCATTGGCATCAGCCCAGCGATCCAGCCTGCCCAGCTCCCTCTGTAGGGCCTTCCTATCTCCAGGAAGATTGAAATTTCCTGCCAACATGGTGTCGTCTGCGCACAGTTTCTCTCACACAAAATCCTTTTGCTATTCCCTTCTGGATGGTGGATCAAATACACTACTTCCTTTTGTGGGACTCAGTTCTCAGAAGAGACACAGTGCCCCAGGAAGTGGCTAGATGTGCTCTCTTCAAATACTTGAAAGGTGATTACAGCAAGAGGGAGGTTGGTCTCTTCTCACTGGTGACAGGTGACAGGACGAGGAGAAACAGCCTCAAGTTGCACCAGGGGAGGTTTAGGTTAGATATCAGGAAAAATTTCTTTACAGAAAGGGTTGTTAAGCACTGGAATAGGCTCCCCAGGGAGGTGGTTGAGTCACATCCTTGAAAGTATCTAAAAACCATTTGGATGTGGTGCTCAGGGGCATGATTTAGCAGAGGGTTGTTAGAGTTTGTATGGTTAAGTTGTGGTTGGACTTGATCTTTAAGGTCTTTTCCAACCTGAGCAATTCTATGATTCTATGATTCTAAAGCCACTGAAAGAGGTTTAGCGTGAGTTCTATAGCTATCTTAGTGCACTTTTGAAAACTCTTCCCCAAAAGTCCAAAGTACAGACATGACAGATCTAATATTCATGTTCCTGAGCCTCAGGAAGACATCTGAAATCCACAACAAGAGGAGTCTTTAGGGCAGTGTAAATGTCTATCACATACATCTGCTTGGGGTTGCACAGGGGAACCTAGAGGGAATATCGTCTGCCTTTTACAGCACTGATCACAACATTAATATTCATGTCTCTAGTAATCTTTGCAAAGAACATTTCAAGCATCAACCAAAACAACTTTTCCCCTCCATCTTCCCCTCACCAAGAAAGATCATTGTCAGGGTCCATTTTTCATTGCAGTTTTTTTGCCCCTCAGAGAAATGATGTAAATTTGGGACAAGTATACTCATGTTCCTTGTGCAGGCAGTACACTCCTGTATTGGCAGTGCTTAAGCAAGGTGGCAAAATTTGAAAGGCACAGCACTGAGAAACAGCATGACACCAACATCAGCCCAGACTTGGGATGGTAGTGATATGCCTCAGCAGTCTGATTAAAAGGAGATTAAAAGGATTCTGCAGTGGCAAAGACAGTTCAGGAGCCCAGTAAATCTGTATCCTCCTTCATAATATTCCTCCTAAGCAGAAACATACACAGATGTGGGATGGTGAAGGTTCCCAGGACTTACATTGTACAGGTGGGAGAACTCAATTTCCAAAGGGGTAAGCAGGGACCGGGGAAATGGCTTCACAGTCACAGAGATGACTCTGGAGTTCAGAACAGTGCTGTTCCTGGGAAGAAGGGCAAAAATAGATGCTTTAAACGAACTGGGAGAAGGTGATGAATCCCTACTGCATCCCTTTGCAAAATACGGAGTCCCATTGAATTCATTACTGTGACACAAGGTTCAGTATATACAGTGCAGAAGAGATTGGTCCCATTACTTTATAATGCTTTCAGAGACACTTGCTAGTGATGGAACCCATCCTTTGAGATCTCCCCACTGGATGCTAACCACCTAAATACACAACAGATCCTGGTATTTCTGTAACACAGAAAGAATTCTCTATCTAAATGTGTGTGAAGTCCAACCATTGAAAGTGCTGCCCTCAAAGTATGCCATGAAGGAATCAGAAGTAGAGTGGGAGGCCAGCTCCTTCTACACTCACGGACAAACAAAATTTCTCCCCCTTCAGAACTTCACCACATCCAATGGCACTGGCAAAACTTGACATTGGCAAAAAATTTCACTTTTCTATCTGGCTCTTTACAAAACAATTACTTGGAAAAGATTTGTATTTGCTTAAGAATGAGTGGGTTAAAAAAATAAACTACAAGATAATTAAGAAAAACAAACAAAAGATCTCAAAATCCAAAGCAAAATAAACCTGGAATCATCCAAGAATCTGTAAGTGGATGCTCAGCAAATGACTATTGTCCAATGGTAGGAAGAGCAGAAAGAACAGCAATGGTGTTTTAGAAAGTTAAAAAAAAAAAAAAAAAAAAAAAAAAAAACACTAGAAAGAAAAAAAAATTATTACAGTTAAAATTTAATTAAAATTGAGAAATAAGAAAATGAGACACAGAAGTCAGTCTACAAAGGTTGAACAAAGGGGGAATTCAATAGGAGTAAACATCAGCCTTACTCTTTGAAACGTAGGTGGCTGTAGATAAGCTGAAAAAGAGCTGCTGAAAGGTAAAAAAAATTTATGCGTGGCTTTATGAATAGCTGGGTCTGGAAAGGTCAGGTTTTTTTTTTCAGCACTGTTCAATATTTGTGTGAACACTGTGATGACTTCCTCAAGAGGAAGCCGTAGTCTGCCATGAGGCCTCCCCTCAGCCTCCTCTGCTCTGGGCTGAACAAATCTGGGGACCTCAGCTGCTCCTCACACACTTTGCCCTCCAGACCTTTCACCATCTTCTTGTCCTTCCTTCAGATTCTCTCTGATAGTTTTATCTCCTTAAATGTTGTGCCCAAACCTGCACCCAGTGCTTGAGGTGAGGCTGCATAGCACAGAGCAGAGTGGGACAATCCCTTCTTTCACCCTTCTTTGAGGGTTCAAAGCAGAGAACCAGAATTGATCCAGATGTTCGAAAGCAAGCCGAGAGATGTCTTTCGAAAGGCATGTCTGGCACTTTCTTGCATGTGGAGGAGATGCTCACTCAAAGGCCCAATGCGCAGAGTTGAAAATCAGATGAATTGAGCCTTAAATCAAGAGGCTGCCTCCTAACACAGACGGTATTAAGAATCTGAGTGGCTTGCCAGGGGAACTGAGGGCCTCAGCATCATGGGGAATCTTTAAGGGAGAAGATGAGTTGCTTTTCTTTGATACGTGCTGTAGGCCAGCTTCTGGGAAGGAAACCAAACACGCTGAGCTCAGGCTTGAGCAGGTCAGATTTGCTCAGTGTGTTCCTACACAGCTATAAAAGGCGTGCGAACAGCTGTAAACATGCTCATTTCTACACAGGGCCATCATGCTGTTGAATCTGATTGCTGCATGCATCCTCTGCAATGGAGCCCAGCTGGGACTGAGTGATGCTCACTTCCCCATCTTGAAAAACTGCACGTCTTGTATGTCCGTGTCTCAATGGTCGCATCTGTCAAGAGCCACAGGGCTCTCTGGATCTGAGGGACAGAGCAATGCGTGGCTGAGATAAGGGATTGCCATTTGGGGGAGGTAAATTGGGACAATTAGGAAAAGCTCAGCTGGTGCTGTTTGCCAAGTTCAATTTACACTGTATTATACAAATATATATATATATATATATATATATTAGAGGGGAAAAAAAAACCTCCCTGCATTGAGGCAATGTGATCAAAACCAGGATCTGGCATCTCACATGTGTCCAGGAAATATTTTCACTCTAGATAAGTGCCACACAGCTACATGGTTATTTATAAACATTCCCTTTTTTCTTCCTGTGTCCATTTGCATGGTGGTGAATTAGGAGGTACTGCTCTGCTGCTGCTTCTGTTACCTCCTTTTTTTTTTGCCTTGTATAGCCACAGGTGATTCAGGACTCTGCATTATTTAAAGAGGGACTGTCCTTTAATTAAGGAACATCTTAAATCAGATCTCCCATGGGAACATTGTTCAGAGGCTGCGGCTGCTGCAGCTGCTGGTTATTGGAGCTCATTCACTGCTTGGCCAGAAAACGCTGAAATACCACTGGATCATTTGAGCTAATGATGTTTATTGCCCTTCTGATCTAATTCCCAGTGCTGTAATGGAAGATATTACAGAATACAGTTAGCTTGCTAATTCCTCTCTGCACTCACTTGGAGCTCTTTTGCCAGAGCTGAATCTGTAGGTATTTAAATGATTATCGGTGAGGAGAGATGCCCTGGTGTTTATGGTAAATGGGCTCACACTAATCAGTGCAGAACAGATTTAGAAGGTGCCTTAGGATTCTTAATTTATGGCCTCAGTACGACACTCCAAAAAAAAAAAAAAAAAAAAAAAAAAAGGAACAAATTAAAAAAAAATTAAAAAAGAGCAAGATAGTGACAGAGAAAAGAAGAGAGAAGAAAAGGGAGGGCTGAACACAAAGGCTTCAGTGCCCAAGGCGGTTTGCAGCAGCCAGAATGTGGTAGACATGTGCAGCCAAGCATGTCACTCCACTCCTCTCCTCTCCCTGAGCCTGTCTTCTGCCGTGATGCTCTCAAAGGGTTCATCATGGTTGGTGGCTCCTCGGTAGCTTGGGAGGATTGGGGCAGCTGGGCATCCTTCCCCTTATCACTTAAGCCCCTTCAGATCCCTCATAACGAACTGAGCAGGAGGACTCATTGCTGGAGGATGAATAGAAGAGGTGAGCAGGGATTCAGCAGCACCAGCACAGTGGTTCCCCTTGAAGCAGGGTTGCACAGGTGAGAGAAAGGTTTCCTCCCCCTCTAAAAAGCAATGTCTGATACACATTAGTATGATCCTACCTGATTAGAGGTTGGAGGGGGGACAAAATGTATTGCATCACTGAGTCAAAGCCTGCTACATTGCACCTTTGGAAATCCAGGGCTCTGCAGCCAGGGAGATCAGCAGGAAACCTTGGTGATATCCCTAATTGCCTGCTCTCCCCAGGCAGCCCCCTCCTCATAAAACCACAGGATATTAAAAGGGTGGAGATTGGAAAGGACCTCTGCAGGTGAACCAGTCCAATCCCCTTCCTCAAGTAGGTCCACCTTAGCAGGATGCCCAGGACCATGTCCAGGTGTCTTTTGAAGGTCTCCAAGGTGGAAACGACATAACATCTCTGGGCAACATATGTCAGTGTTCCATCACCTACACAGCCCATCAGTGCTTCCTAATGTTCTGATGGATCCCCCTGTGTTCCAGTTTGTGCCCACTGCCTTTTGTATCAACACTGGGTACCACTGATGAGAGCCTGTCTCTGTCTTCATTGCATCCCCCTGGAGGTATTTATGGATGTGGATGAGAACCCTCTGCACCTCCTCTTCTCCAGGCTGAGCAGTCCCTGCAGTTTCAGCCACTCCTCATGGGAGAGGTGCTTCAGGCCCTTCATCATCTTGACCCTTAGTCACCCCCCTCCAGTACATCTGGTTCTCTTGTACTGGGGGGGCAGAACTAGATCAAGTACTCCAGGTATGACCTTACCTCTGGAGTGAGAGGATGTTGCCCACGTTCCGGTACAGCACAGTCCCTACCACGAAGACAGAAGAGTCGTCCGTCTCTGCAGGACACCAGAGGGAAGGGAAGAAGACAACAACACTGAGATAATCAGAATGTCATCTGTCCCCAGCTAAATTCTCTCCACCCCAAAATCCACCAGCATAACACACAGAGAAGGGACAGGATTAGAAGAGGCTGGATTCAGTTATTTTTCCCCTTTCATTTGTTATGTTTCCAAGGTGACATCCAAGGGCAGGATTTGACCTCTTACTGGGGCCTCTGTTGGGGCACATCCATTGCCAGCACCACTATGGTGGGATGCAGTGCCTGACTGCACCACATTGGGTCTCCATCAGACCTTTGAAAGGACTAAACACTTTTAGGGCGACTCTGGGTACCTGCCCCCATGCAAGACTCATTCAGGATGAGCGCTCTCCCATTCAAAAATCCCACTAATCCCTCTGACAGCACCACAGCAGGCAAAACTGCAGGGCGAGAAGGTCTCTTACAGCCACCCAGAGGCATTTGGACACATCCACTGCTATCAAGCCATCAGAGAGAAGTGCTGTGCTTGGGCTGACAAGGGCAGGCAAGGAGGGGAGATGTCCCACTGTGCCCGACCTGACCCCATAACTCATGTGCTGCCTCAGGAGGACAGCAGATGAGCCTGAATCATCTGTGTGACCTCTGAACACATCACTTGACCTCCTCCTCTGCCTCGCTCAGCCCAGCTGCAAATTCGCAAGAATTTCCCTGGAAAAAGCACAGGCAGTAGAGGCATCCCTGAGGTTGAATTGTCAGAGTGGAGAAGAAATAAGTCACTTGGAGATGAGGAAGTTTGGGGATGTATCATGCTGTGGGGCTTCTCTGATGTCTCCTACCAAAGCTGATGTTTGAATTCGCTCATTTCCCCAGAAGGGAAGATACAGCTCTGGATGTTTGTCAAATTGGGCTCAGATGAGATAGCAGGTGAAAATTGGGACAGACTGAAAGACAGGCTTGCAGAGCAATTGTCCAAGATTTGTTTTCCTAGGAAAATCAACATAGACTTTTGGCCCTTGTCATGAATCCCTCTGCAACCAAGGATTCTTCTTCCTTCCTGGGTTTTCCTCCTTTTTGCTAAGAGAATGCAATAGAACATTTAATGTGTGTGAGCAAACAAAATGCTAAGTCCCACAGGCTTGGTTACCTCAACACTCTCCAGAAAAGGCAGAGGATCCTGATCAAAATAGGGCTGGAGGATTGCTTCTTTTGATTTGAACAAGGGAAGGGCAGTACAGCCTTGGTGGAACAGACACCTCAGAAATGTGAAAACTGAGAGGAATTTGGTTCTTCAGGGTAAACATCACATTTTGTTTGCACAGTGGCTACTGCTTAGGGGGCTTACAGCATCTCTTTGCAATGATATCTGGGAAACAGCCCAACAGGGGCATAAGTGATACCTCCAAGGGTAGGTGTAATCACCAGAGCAGGACCAACTCTGCTATGAGTGGACCCAAAAGTTTGTCCAATGAGTGATTAACAGTATACAAAGGTGAAAGTTCCACACCTTCCTCTAATAAGCTGAAATAACCCTCTAAACATGCTCCAAGTTCTTCTAGGAAGATAACGCTACATTTAATGCACTATAAAACAAGAGTTTTATAACTATAATTATAATAGTATTATATCATAATATATATAAACAAGTTTTGCTTGCTTTGGCCCTTGCTCTGCCAGAAACTCACTCTTTATCCTTGAGAGTGTCACTTAACTCTTCTCAGACTCGGGTAGAAATGATAGCAATGTTATTTCCATCTTGAGTAAGGAATCCTATGACACGAGGTCTTGGTATGACAAAGTCCAAAGGACTTCTGACAGACATAGTTCATTGTCTCTTGCCTTAGTTCCAAGGAAGTACAGCACATCCTGGTGCAGTAACCAGTAGCTTGCTCTCTCAAAACCACTAATGCTATGTGCAAGGCTGTCAACAAGGAAAATCCACCGTTTCCCTCCAATCAGCCTAATTTAGAATCCTGTTTGTGAAAATCCATTGATCAATTCTGCCAAATGCTAAGGCTTACTGCCAACACAGGAATACTTTGTTTGCATTGGCTGCTGGCGCTGGCATCCAGGTAAAGGCTTTGCTAGCAGTCAGATCCATCAGTTGCTCAGCCTGATGTGCTAAGCCTCAGCTGTTCACCCTTGGATGGCTCTTCCAGGACTGGCTCCAGTCTCGAAGGACATAACAACAGTCTGCATGGTTGTCACCCTACCACAGCTACATTTCTTACGCTGGTTAATCATAATTTTAAAGCACGAACAAAGACCACTACCAGTGTCTACCCCTATTAGAAACCCAGAATATTCATAGGGGCACATTTCAATGCCCAACATGCCTTGCAGAGAGAGAACTGGAGACTAAGCTCAGTGCCCACATGCACCAAGAACAGAGCAACTCAGAAAACACAGGGATGTTTTCACTTATTGCAGGTTCAAAAGCCTTAGAAAAAGCCTTGGAAGCAAACATCAAGATAGTGTTGCCCTGAGTTTCTGTGCTGACTCTTTCTGTTTTTTAAACATGATGCTGAACTTGCCCAAGGAGTTCAGATTTGACCCTTAGTCTGATCACATCTAAAAGCCTTCTTTGCACTCAGATCACTATGGTGATCTTCTGTGAGCCAATACAGCTCAGCTGGTAGGAGAACTTGAAGACAGCTAAATGGAAGGAACCTCTGTTAGAAAGTGAATAAGATATTTTCTTCTAGAGAGTTCTGACTGTGCTGCCTACCTGTCAGCCCCGAAGAAAGGATGCTCTTGGAGACAGTGACCTTGTCTTCTGAATTCTTGGCCCAGTCCACCATGCCTCTCCAGCCTTTCATGGGGAAGGTGATGTCAGTCGCTGCGTTAGCGGGCAGCTTGTGAATGCCAAGGACTAGAGGAAAATAGCAAATAAAATCAGTAAGCAAGAGCGGCCTCAATAAATTCACACAAATTGAAACACCCACTAGAGTCAGTAGTGGAAAATCAGACAGCAAAGCCAGCCTGCCTGCACTAAACTTGGAAAAGAAGAGATCCTTCTACTCCAGGAGTGGCCAGAAGCAGATGCTCAGGGAATTGTAAGAAAGAGCAAAGCAAGACTTCTCTTGTCTTGCCCTTCCAGCTTCTAGCAGTCAGCAGGACTTTCTCAGTCTGTGGTTTCATCCAGACAATGAACTTTAATAGCCACCAATGGAACTCTCCTTTGTGCAGTTTCCTAATCCCATCATGAACCAATCTGTACTTTTTGGCTCCTGCAGCATCCTCTGGCAACAAGTTCCATGCTGTGATTGTGCATACAGCATAAATCAAATACTGCCTGCTGTTTGTTTGCCGTCTGATCACTTCATTGGCTGCTGTGCAGCTCTTGTGCTAAAAAACAAAAGGAACTAGCTTAATTCTTCCCAGTTTGTCATCTGTTCTCCGTTCATGGTTCTACAGACATCTCACAAACCATTTTGTGCCCATCTTTTCATCAGGCTCAAGTCCTAGATTCTTTGGAGAAAAGCCACTCCATGGTTATGATCATCCACGTCTTTCCCCAGACCACCTGCTGCTTTCCCTCTTCCCCTCCCCAAATCCAAGATTATGCATACTGCACTGCAATTACAGATTCCTGGGGTCTATACCCAACATGGGGAGTGCAAATCAGCTCACCCAGATTGTCCGTCACTTGGTAGGAATCCCGGAAATCTTTCATGCGAAAGCCGATGACATCAATGAAATCCTCCACAAGCCTGAACAACTCCTTGGCATTTGGCCCTATCTGCAGAGAGAAGGACAATACTTAGTAGCGCAGCTAATAAACAATGCAGCTAAGGGAGCCTAGAAAAACAAAGGGGCAAGAAATTGTAATTCATAAAACTGAGGCTGGAGGGCAGTGTCTCAAAGCAAAGCAATGAAAAATATCCTGGAATCTCTAGAGCAGAAAATAATCTACCACCTTTCCTTCAGGATTCTTTCTACTATCAACCACTTGATCCAAGTAGACAAGTTACTGCTAATGCTCATTATGGCCCTCCTCTTGCAGTTAATGCAAGAAGAGCAACATACCAGGACAGACTCTTAGCAGCCATGATTAAATGTAACTACGTGGTCTTTCCAAGTCCTTTGGCTGGAGTACCTGGCCCAACCTAGCAGTACACAAGCCATTGGCAATGCAATTGCCCATCCAGAGGCATCATGACAAAAAGTGAAGAAGTGGTCTATGCTGAAACTCTGCTGTATGTCAAATTTTGAGAGCTTTTTCCCTGTCCCTCAAGTACTGCAACACATGGCCTGAGAAACTCATGATTTCTTCTGACTGTGTATATATATATCTATATATATCTATACACATCTATATATAGATGTATATATCTATATACACGTTTCCTACCAAGAGGGAGCCCAAAAGACTTTCCCTACACCAAGATGGATGATTTTGCTAACAATCCCCTGAAAGCAGGCACACCGAACCAAAAACTCCAGCCTACTTTGTGCATAAGGGTTTCTAGTAGGCTGGTTTTGAGGTCTGCTTCCAGGAGGGATGTTTGGGAGAATGTTTCCCACATTGGACAGCAAAGAAGAAGCACAACTGGATCTTAAGAGATAAGCAGGAAACAAAACTGAAGGAAGGGCTCACTGCTTCCTCTTCCTCTTGGAGCAGCTCATGGAACTTTGGATGTCTGTTTGATGAGACACTAGAAAAGAGGAGTGCAGCAAGATGCTGAGTGCAGAGATCTATTCTGTCTTCCATTCTTATTCTCTGTTGAATTTCCAAGGGTTGTTCTTTGGTCTGAGTCTTCCTCTGAATCAAAGATCAGCATGCCATGGTGCACTTCAAAGAAATCCAGACTTAAATTCTCATGGAGGCAGGGAAGAGCATTCTCAAAGGCAAGAATCCATCCCCTAAACATTATTCTTGAGATGAATCATGCTGTGTTCAGTGACACATGGCTTGACCACCCTGGAAGAAAAACCTTTTAAACTACTTAACAACCTTTAAATTACTTTAAAAACTTCTAAACTACTTAAAATACAGTTGGACTAGATGATCTTAGAGATTTTTTTCAACCATAAAGACTCTGTGATTCTACTTCAGCTAAATCCAATACCTGAAACATGTGAAGCCTTGAATTCTCACCTGCTGAACCAGATCTCTGGCATCTCACCCAGTTGTTGACCCAGGTCAAAAAACTACCTAAAGAGGACACCAAATCCCAGCAATGCAAAAGGCTAATTTTGGAGGAAAAAAATGGTCCAACAAACACATGCTTAACAACAAACTCCAGGATCTAATGTCAAATCCCAGGCACCAGATCACATAATTCTATACAGAAAGCATCATCATCCCTTCTTCTAGTTTCCCATTCTGATGACAGGATCTCACTCTCCAAATAACCAAGTTGATTCTTGCCCAGACAGTGTTGGATTTTCTCTTTTTTTTTTTTTCTTTCTTTCCCTGATGTCTCCCATATGATAAAGATATTGGCAATAATTCTTATTTGACAATGTTACTGGGCATGCAAAAGGCTGTCAAACAATAACTGCTTTTACAGTGACTGATTTCATAAAAGGTAACCCACATGAAATGAACTGTGCTTACTACCTGTCTTTTCCTCAAGCACAATTGCCTGCAGGGGTTTAGCAAACATGATGAGAGGTCAAAGAAAAGCAGTCCAACTCCTTACATCTCTTGATTTCCTTTTCCATCACTATCATTTTTTTTTCCTGGGGTTGTTGATCTTTGAGGACAAGCAGGACAGGAGGAGACCAGGATGGCAGCAGAAGGAAGGCTGTATGGGCAAGGAGGAAAGGGGTGGCCATGCATGACACTCTGTCTGTCTATCCAAAAGAATATTGGTGAGACTAAAACTGTATCAAGATCAGATCAAAAAGTCCTGCCAGTACAGCAGGTGTGCACAGAAGGAGAAAAAACTGAGGAAACTATTTTTAACAGTGTATTATTATATTCTATTACAGACTGAAAACACAATGTCACATTAACCCCAAGCTACATTGGCCATTGTCTTTCAGGTTTCTATAATAAAACAGCTAATGTAACCTCACCAAAAGCATGATAGCCCTTTTCTATCTGAATGACTTTCTGGTTTATTTTATTTTATATCTTTTCCCCCGTTTTCCACATGGGAGGGCCACAATGGAACATGAGACCATAATGATGTTGGGTTGATTTCTAATTTCTCTTGTTTTAAAAGAAATGATTGACCTTGTGAAATACGAGGCATTGGTTTGCTCCTTAAGCTTTGAATGAGACTGCTGAAATCTTTGCCATCCGGTGCCTGAAGATTTCTGAGGCCATTTTCTGTCCTCAAGTCATGGTGTTGTACTGTCATCACTAATTCCACTAAAACAAATGCCAGGCAAATATTTTCTTCATGGCAATTTAGAGCATTGTAGTTCCACTCCTTGCACAGGTTGATGTAATGCTGAGGGCAGGTTGGGCTATATCTATAGGTACGAAGAGCAGATTTCACAGCGAAAGATGATGGGAACAAATTGCCAGAGAGTGAAACCTGCAGCTGTTTTTATGGAGATCAGCAGGATTTCCCTGTTGTCATGACAACTCAGTAGACTCTTCTGCACTGTTCTCAAATATGTACACACACCTGTGGTCTTGAAATTGGTCCCTTATCTTGCCTGGAGTCAGACTATGCCATCCCCTTCCAAATGTAATGAGAAAAAGAAAAAAAAAAAAAAAAACAGATCTCAGGGAGAAAGGAGGGAAGGATACATCCACAAGGCTGCTCAGCTCTTGGTCGAGGTCCTGTTGTTTGAAGAAACCATAGAGCACCTGAGTATTCCTGTTTCAAGTTCTGAACTACCAATGAGCGTGCACATGTGCACATTTAGTGAAGACTCCTTCCCAGAGGACTTCCCTGGTTGAACAGAAAATTGTTTTTTTCGTGCATGTCAAACAATTTCCTCTTGTTTGTTTAGTATTTTCAGTTTGTTTAGCATTGTCTCTCTGATGATTTTCACAGCAACAAGAGATGGCTAAAAAGGGGCTGCCATGTTCTAATCCACACCCATGGGCATTTTCCATAAGACTGATCTCTCATGAAGGCTCTTATGTTCCTTGTGCAGGTTATTTTCTATGCTGTGACAAAAAAAGAGCTGGTATTTTTGTTCCAAAGAATAAAATCGAGGAAGGGACATGGAAGGAATCCGCATTACTGCTGGCGAATTCACCAGAGCTGCTGCTTGTCTGAGGCAGAACCATTTCACTCTTTCCCATTTCACTCTTTTCACTGCATTGAAATGAAGATGTGGAGCAGCTCAAGGGCTCACAAAGGGAATGGGAAAGGGACAAGGAGTAGGTCTTGCTGAATTAAAGAGTGCAACTATGACAGAAGATACAAAGGACAACTATGACAAGGATAGGTAAACAAACCAGTATGCAAGGGCTTAGCTAGAGAATTATTATGCAGCATCTCAGTATTTGAGAGGACAGAAAGTAAAATATAACTGAATTTCTGCTCATCTCATGTTGGACAGAACCAGAAACTCAGGCGAGCAGAGCACAACTCTAAGCAAGGAAATCCTGCTTGTCCTGCACTTTTGTAGCCAAGAACTCAAAACCACATAATCCCACTGCTTTATCTTAGCATGAGGAGAACTATAGCAAGCCAGGAGGGATATCAACTCCAAATCCAGTCTGATCTCTGAGAGCTATCCAAAATATGGTATCCACCACCAGCTTTTTTGCTCTTACTCATCCAGAGATTCTGACTTAGGGCTGAGATTCTATGGGTTACTCAGAGCTACTCAGCCTGGCACTGAGATCTGAGATCACCCAAACAACTAGTTGCATGTATCAGCTGATTTATAATAACTCCTGCAGAGGTGGTCAACTCTGAAGCTGATCAGAGCTGACCATATCCAAGTAGTTTCTCTCTTCCATTATAAAAAGTTATCAAGGAAAACAGCAGTGATGGTGGAGATATTTCCTGGTCTGTGGCAACATGAAACAGATTCACAGAATGCGTGGTGGTCAAGAAGAGCCACATAGACCATTGTAAATACCCCCGTCACGGCTTAAGCCTACAAAGAAGGCTTGTTTTGTTTCACAGTGGTGCTGAAGGTTCATACCAGCTGAGCTTCCTCCCACTTGTCCCGGTTTTCCTCCGATAAAATGTTGCTGATGATCTGGACAAAGTTCTGGAGAAAGAAGACAAAAGAGGAAAAGGGAAGAGTTAGCAAAACATGGCCTACTCTAGGAAGGGCACGGTGGTACACAAGGAACACATAATAATCATCCAGGAGACTTTTCAAGGTACAGTTCCCAAAGGTTCCTGCAGCATTTGGCAGGCTTCTGCCTCCAGAGATGTTAACAATAGTGAAACTTTTTTCCCAAGTTTTTTCTCTCTCATTCCTGCTAAGGAGTAAGACTGGGAATATGTCTTGTCTTCATTGCTAAAGATTTTAAAGAACAGATTAGGCAGATATCTGTCACAACTTGAGTAAATACTGTTGATCTTGTCTTGCAGAAATCAATTCCTATCCTATTTCCTACTATTTCCATTGTTTTCCAGCGTAGGGAAACTTACTACCATTTTTTTTCCAGTGACTTTGAAAGAGAAGCAGAAATGGATCAAGTGGGTGCTAAGCATTGTAGTACTTTGACCATGAAACACACAATGAGGAGGAAGAAGACAAGATATTTCAAGACCATTGATTTTTTTCTCAAGTTTTGTCACCTTTTGCAGATACTGTTGTATCGGTTTAGTGTTTCAAGTTGTGTGGTGCTGATCAATCCCAAGGGCATATTTTGTAGCCACTCCATATGCAACTGCTGAAAGTAAAACCCTAGGGTGAGAAGCCATCAAGACATTCTCCCACATCAACATCCAAGGTCATCTTACATCTAGTCATTAGGCTGTAGTTCTTTCCAATATACCAATTAGCTTCCAGTGTAAGTGCTATCAGGTTGAAATAGTTCAGAGTGACTTTGAATTTCAAGATCTTATTTTATAGGCCAGGGAGAAACAATCTCAAAGGGAGGGTTTGTTAACAAGCAGAGGCACTGCACTTGGGCAGAATATAATCCTGCTTTTCATCAGTATTGAAACAGCTCGAAAAGAGGTAACCAACCCCTGAGCCTTATGCAAGAGGCTCAGCTCACCTGCACATCTCCAGAAGTTGGGCTGTGATAAGCCCTACGGAAGATCTCTGTCATGTTCCTGAGTACATCGATGGTGGACAGCAAGTCTCCACTGTAGCTGGTCCCATCTTGGGAGATTTCCACAAGGTTTTGGAGCACTTCTGACAGCCCATCACCCATCAACCCACGCTGAGCTTTGGAAAGATGCTCCCTGGTCTGAAGAACAGAAACATGACAAACACTTTAGTGACAGTGAAAGTCAAGTTAATGAGCTCAGTGAAGGAATTGCTGGGGGAAGGTTTATGACCTTCCTTGTAATTCAGAACACAGATTAGACGAATCTGACAATCTTTGCTGACCTGACAGCCTGTGATATTTTTAAAATGATAGAAGAGCAAAAGTCAATTTTTTTCTGCATGCCCACAAAGAAAAGGTTGTGTGTAGGTTCAGAAAAGATTATTCTACTACAGAAATGCTATTCTGTTGCTGACCCAAGGCCAGCTAGCAGAAGATTTTTGCCCTAGAACCCTGTTTTCTTATAGCAAACTTGAACTATTTTAGCGTAGACTGTAGCTCATCCTGAAAAGGACAGTTTTCATAAAGGCAATAGCACTGTAAGGCAAGCCACAGGAGACCAGCAGAAAAAGGAGAATTCATCACAGCAGTAATTTTAAGTCTAATGAAAATCAAGTGTCTTATTTAAAAGTGTTACAATCACATTAATTCTCATGGATAATGTGATATCCAATGGATATCACCACGGATATTAATGTCCCTGTCCATTGCAGGTGAGTTGGATTAGATGACCTTTAAGGGTCCCTTCCAACCCGAATGAATCTGTGATTCTATTATGTGGAGGACCTGGTAAGACTTGGATTCTAATAAGCTAGGTATTAAAAGACCCAGAGAGAAAACGTTATGGTCCATGGATTGCCCAAGCAATCACAAGACAAAAGCAATTAGACAAAAGCAGAACAGAGCTGTCATCTTCCTTTCACATGAAAATGCTGCTTCCCTTCTTCTCTGTAACTGTGACAGTGTAACAAGCCTTTGAGGAGACCCCAAATGTGTTTAAACCTGATGTCAGTCTGCCTTACCATCATCTGTATGTTCCTGTAATCAATAGAAACACACTTGACGTATGTTGGAGGCTCCCAATAAGCTATCCCTTCTTCATCTAAAGTGCATCTTCGAAGGATTAGCCCTAGAAGAAGAAAGAAAAGAAGACTGGAGTGGGGACATTTGAAAAGCCAGGCACTTTCATGGAGATCACGATGGACAGGTCAGTGCATCTATGCGCGCACAGCTACAGACACAAAAGCAGCAGGGGCATCTGGAAAGTGCTTGAGAGGTTATTTTTATTTCCTC
Source organism: Perdix hodgsoniae (assembly GCA_035772895.1). Classification (NCBI taxonomy): domain Eukaryota; kingdom Metazoa; phylum Chordata; class Aves; order Galliformes; family Phasianidae; genus Perdix; species Perdix hodgsoniae. The sequence continues at coordinate 1,184,738 of JAPSGF010000042.1, forward strand.
CTCCTGCATTTTCTTACTAAGAGACAGGACAACAAAAGGAGATGCAAGTGAAAAAGTGTAATTGGGATGTGGCTTGTCAAGGCTCTCTGTCATATGTTCTCAGTCATATCGTCTGACTTTTGGGTAGTCTTGTGTGGAGCCCGAAGTTGGACTCAGTGATCCATATGGGTCCTTTCTAACATGGTATATTCTATGATTTTGTGATTCTAAGGCAAAAGAAAGTTTAATCTGTCCTGCAGGGCAGGCTTCTTCCCGGTTCAAGAAGTCCCACGAGCCTCCCCAGGTGGCTAAGTCTGGTATTTGCAGCTGAAGCACTGAATGCTGCTGCCTACACAGTCTCAACAAGAATAAATATCCAACAGCACCATCTTTGCATCTGCTGAAAAAAACTGAAAAGCTGCCTGCAGTCCTCCCCCAGGCTTTTCTTTAGCTTTAGTGTACAGTGAGTTTTGCAGTGGTAATCACACGCCATTGCAATGCAGAGGAACACACACATCAGTGAAGAGAAAGGGGACAGGAATAGCCCAGGCAATTGCACTGCCATTTGGAAAGTCTCAGAGGAGAAGGCTTTGCTGGGTGCACAATTCCATTGCTACTGCTAAATGATTCAGTGACCTATGGTACAGCCCTTCTTCTAGGCTAGCATTAGGAATTACACTGACTGTTCCAGGATGCATGAGTCAACGAGAGCTTCAGGGTTTTCTGTGTCCAATGAACTTACTCATAAAGATTAAAAACTTTATGATCATTACAGACACTCCTGCCCTATTTTTTTTTCATGCCTGAGAGTCAGAAACATGCAGCTGGGAACAATCTCCAGCACCAGAACATCTGGAGCCTTCTCTCCTGTGTTGTTTTCCACTTTTTGGAATATGTGGCCACGACATATAACAACTGAATGCCCAGGTACTGTTGTTTCATACCACCATGACTGGACTCTCAACTTGAGTACCTGAAGATTAAGTTCAGAGAGTTCTTATGAAAGAGAGGTAAGCATCACTGGCAACCTGATGTAGTGGGTGGCAACCTGCCCATGGCAAGGGGTTTGGAAACAGATGATCTCTAAGGTTCCTTCCAACACAAGCCATTCTGTGATAATCAAAACATAACTGGGCAATCAATTCAGATTTTCTACTTTGTTTTATGGTCAGCAGAGAGAAATATAATACCCAAGTCTAGTCTAGTAGAGCCCACCCTGCTTCTGCAGAATAGGGTGGAATTAGCACAGCAGCTCTTAATAATGAAGCTGCCTAGCAGTAGGCAACAGCTGGAGGAGAGACCATCTCAAGTTGTCCTGTGTGGACCAGAGGTTGTTGGTAAATACTTAGAAACCCAAAGAGAGTGTACTTAGCCTTGCGTAAAGGGCAGTAAGCCCATCTGCTCATCCTTTCCTCTCACAGCCAGATTGCCCTTGTCTAGAAGTCAAAGGATGAAAAGTGATCAGAGGGTCTTCAGCCAAGATATGCAGTCATCCTTACCAGTGGCATTGCGAGGACACCGAACAGCTGCAGCATCTCCAGCAGGCGTCTCTTTCCAAACCACAGAGGCAAGACTTTCCTCATCACAGATTTCATGGGGCTCTGCAAGGAAGGAAAAGTTTCATTGGTAAAGCCTCTTCCTCAGGAAAGGGCATGGAAAGAGGAAAAAGGGGAGTATGGTCTGCAAACATGATGATGCTTGGAAGATAGCTGTTATTATACACCTTGCTAAAGAGTTTTTTTCAAGTGAGAATGTCCAGTTTTTGGTGGTGAGCTTCATGGCTCCATGCTCAATTCTTTCCATCCTTCAGGATCACCATTTTGGTGTTGGATGTGATTAAAATGAGGCTCTGCATAAGAAGAGTTAAGAATGAAGGAAGGAACAAAAAGAGGGGAAAAAAAAACAGTTGGGAATATCCCCTGGGTGGCCTTCATCCAGGTCCTCCATCTGCTGCCATCTTATGTGAGGACACAAAAAAAACTGAGGGCTCCTTGGGCTCAGACTTGGGGCTCCATCTTTGCACCAGCAACTCATTTCCAAATGTTGCTGCAGAATCCAGGACTGCAAAAATGTGCAAATGATGTTTAGAAGTTACAGAAAAAGCTATTTGGAAGGTAAAGTTTTCAGATGCTTCTGCTGAAGGATATAGATATCGACCCTGGAGTCTTTCAGGCCTGAGAAAAATACCCATCACAGAAGGAAGGGTTTGTGCTGAGAAACTCATTACTTGCAGCACATAAAATGAAAGGAGGCATGAGTAGGGCGTTAAAGCTATTTATCACTCCTAAGAGTGTGGAAGGGGAAAATTATATTTAATGGTTTTCAATTATAGATTTATTTATTGTGCATTTCAAACTAACAGTAAAGAGAAAGCTGAGAGCATGCCTGCAGCTGGCCAGGAGTGGCAGCTGTAAAGCCAAAGCCAACCAGCCATGAAGCTGGGCAGCTGCCTGCAGAGCTTCCTTCCTATGTAGGAAAACACTGCCCATGCCAAGGTCCAGTAGTGCCAGTGGGAGTGTGCAAAGTTGTAGGGAAAATTTACATCTAGCACAACAAAAAACATAGGTGTCCTGAGTTTTCATGCTGTTCAGAAGGGATCTGTATGTGACAAATCCTGAAGGCATCCTTCTAGAAGGGACTGTCCCATGGATGTGATGACGTAGACCATCTTATGGTTTGCGTTAGCAGTAAAACCTTGGGAATGGAACTACCCAGGGTACCACACTGCCTATGAAGAAGGCTTAGCTTCAACACTAAAGAGTGTGGCAAGTCCTATTGCTCAGAAGGACTCATGGAAGATATAAGAAGCTGCCTGCACATCACAGCTCCTGGAGTCAAGCTCCAAGACCATGAGTCTTCAAGCCCCAGTCGTATTTTAAATGCAGATCCTTTCCTGGTGCATCCAGTAGATGATGATAATAAACAAGTTACGCTCCCTGCTTGAAAACAGATGTTTTCTCCTCTTTTAAAATTCCCTTTTGAGTAATCACTATTATAATGAAATCCCAGAGGGCAAACAAAACCCTTGCTGTGCTATGCACATACACAGAAATAATTCCAATGCCAACAACAGCTCATGACTTCTGTAGATAAAGCAGAACATGGGCAGAAAAACGGTAGGTTTACACCTAAGTTGATGACAAGGAGCTATAGGACAGAGAGATTAAATCTTCCACTTGTGATTGGGTTGTGGTTACTCAGAGAGCTAAATGCAACACCCCTGCTTTATGGCCCAGTGCTTTGACCATGGCCACAAATTTCCTACTTCAAAATGTGGTTTGAAAGGAAAATTTGGGAAATATGGTGGGAAACTTCTACCAATCTCAGCTGCAACGTACCAAAGCAAATACTGCCTGTCAAAGAGCAGAAGGGGCGTTTTTTCACATCGACCTCTCCTCCCTGCTCTGACTTATCAAAGCTTCCTGGTCTCCTCTCCCCTGCAGTCTCCCTGGGGGCCACTGAGGGATGCTGTGGATCAAAGATGCTCTTTAGGAGTGCACTGACTGGCACTGTCTTGCCCGTGAGTGCAGAAGCAATTCCCAGGCCAGGAGAGAATCATTTCATCCTTTTATTTATTTATTTTTATTTCTGTTTCATAACTATATATTATTATTTTTCTTTCTGAGTAACCTATTTGCACGGGGATATTTTAATAACTAACCCAATTAGGCTTAGCTCTTCTGTTCAAATCAAATCACGCCAGTGCTTCATACTTTCTCCAGAATGAATGGAGTGGGTTTATTTTTAGCCAAAAGCTTTTTTTTTTCCTTCTGCTTTTTTTTTTTTTTACTTTTTTTTTTTCCCCCTCTGCAAATTAACAACTGCAGCAAGACCCTTCTGGTTTTGAACCCTCACAAGGCTCAGTGCCTCAGATATGCCTTTCCCTTTTGAGCACTGTGCAGGCATCAGCCCCCGTGGACACAGAAGAAAAGATCGGGCTTGTTCTGCCAGGGCCCCAGCTGGCACACACTGAAGCTGAACTAAATCTTCATCACTCTGTAGACACCACCAGACAACCCGGTGCTATGGCTTTCAGTGGCGGAGGAGAGCTTTTGTGGCTGAGTTAGAAGAGACTCTCACACGCCTCTGCTAATTGAGAGGCACAGCTTGTAAGGAGAGGTGATGTCTTTTATTAGAGCGTAGCTGCAAGGAGTGAAAATGCTCTGTTATCTTCTGGCTAAACTGGGTAAAACTTCCCTGCTGAAGTGCTTTTGGCTTTTATCTGTCTTCAGCCGTTCGCAAGCAACTCAGAGGGGTCAGCTGTCCCAAAAACATCACAAATCCAACTCCAGACACTCCAGCACTGAGCTGCAGCTCATCGAGTGAGACACCCACTCTTCACATGGACAGCCACGATGCCATCATGAGAATCTCCCCCGTTGCTCACCAAGCTGCTCCAACAATTAATTACCCTCCCGGTCATAAACCGGAGCCAGTTACGATCGATGAAGTCTGCCAGCCAACATCACATAGCCCATTGATTTCTCACCAGTGATTTCACCAGCAGGGAGTTTAACTGAGACTAAGAAAGAGAATAACAATTGTGTGCTGGCCTGTTTTCTGTCTACACACTCCATGTGAGACATGGAATCTTTCCAGCTTGTATTTCCTTCTGCTCCCTAAGAGGAGGTTGTGGCAAGGTGGGAGTCAGCCTCTTTTCCCAATAACAGCAATAGGACGTAGTGGCCTTAAGTTGCACAAGGAAGCGTTCAGGTCGGATATTTGGAAAAAAATTTTCTCAAAAAGAGTGATGAGGCATTGGCACAGACAGCCCAGGGAGGTGGTGGAGTCACCATCCCTGCAGATGTTCAAGATGTGACACTGAGGGACATGGTTTAGTGGGCATGGTGATTATGGGTTTATGGTTGGATTTGATACTAATGTTTTTTCCAGCCCACACGATCCTATGATTTCCTTGTCTTCCATTCAGGCTTTCATGCCATTTTTATTAAATGGATGCTGGCTCCATTGGTGTAGCTAGAGAAGGGTGAGACTGAACAAGTCTCACAATTCTTTGTTTAAACTTCCAGGGACACAGAGGTCTCCCAGAGGCTAGTTAGAAGGTAAGAAGCTCTGCATCTGTCCTCCATATTCAACTATTTAATGGACTCAAGATTCTGACGTCAATTATGGCTCTCAATGTCTCTTTTCCTCTTATGACTCTACGTCAATGGAAAAAAAGGAAAGTCTAAGTCTAGACTAGTGAGATTTAACAAGTGTTCACTGAAATCATCATGGTTACATTGCGAAAATTAAATCCAGCCCTTGATATATCAAGTACCTGCGTTATGAGCAGGGACAACGAGATCACAAATCCCTGTTGCATTCTGCTCTCTAACAGCTTTTTCCAAAATTGCTGTCCTCCCCAGTAAAAACAAGAGTATGAAGAGTTTGAGATACATACCAGGACACTTCCTGTCATTGCACTGCCTATACTCTTCCTTAGGACCCTGGCAGGTCTCTCCTCCAAAGAAGGGTCCATAGCACACACGGTCACGTCTCTGAGTCCCACCTCCACACGTAGTGGTGCAGCTCCCCCACACTCCCCAAGCTTGCCACTTCCCATCCACTGGAGATATAAAAAAAGGAAAGAGAAACAGCCTGTAACATCCCAAACATCATCTTCAATAGAAAAAGGCAAGTTTCCAAGGTAAGCATTGGAACACAGGATGAGAAGGTGTGAAGGGAGGTCTCCTGCCTCAAATCCTTGTCAGATTCTCAACACACATGAAATCAGTACATTATCTTTCCCATTGCAACGATCATTTGATAACTGAAGAACATTCTTCTGCTTCTTCTCAAAATCTTCACCCCACAACACCAGAACTATCTCTTTCCTGGAGCACCAATCTTAGGAGGAGCAGCTGAGGAAACAGAAGCTGTTTATTCTGAAGAAGAGGAGGTTCAAGGGAGACCTCATCACTCTCTAAAACTGCCATCGTAGAGAGGTGGAGGATGGCCTCTTTGCCCAGATAACAGCAACAGGACAAGAGGCCTTAAGTTTTGCCAGGGGAGGTTCAAGTTGTATACTAGGAAAAGGTTATTTTCAGAAACAGTGGTAATGCTTTGTAACAGGCTACCCAGGGAGGTGGTGGCATCACCATCCCTGAAGGTGTTCAAGAAAAGGTTAAATGTGGCACTGAGGAACATGATTTAGTGGGCATGAGCAATTATCTTAGCAATCTTTTTCAGTCTTTCTTTCCTTGGGCTCAGACTTGGGGCTCCATCTTTGAACACTCTTAAGAGTCAGTTCAACCTGCTAGACAAGAAGATCAGGATGCCAAACTCCATAGCTTGAGTTTGGTTGAAATGCGAAAAGTATATGTGAAAATAGATTTTCACAGAGTCACACCTCTGGTCTGTGCTGTGGTTGTAAAGGGACCAGCAGAGCCCTCAGGTGATAAACCACAAAGAAACATCAAATAACCCTTCTCCAGCTATTTGCATTACACCACTGTTTCACATGCCTCAGAAAGAGTTTTTGCAAGAGACTCATTTCCTAGTATCTTCTCCAAGTATCTTTACACATTCAGTGGAAATGCTGCTGCTTTTGCATTAACAATGGCCTTTATCAAAGCACTATAAAAATGTTAATTATCCCTCACAACAAGCCTACAAGGTAGGAAAATGTTCTCTTCTGCATCACAGGCACGGAACAACAACTCAGTGTCAGAAATAGAGAACTCTCTTGATTCCTATTTGGGTTTTAATTAGGAGTTAATGGGTTATCTCAGGTCAAATAATTCCTTGTGGGAGGGTGGGAAATTTCTCTTTTTCTTCAAACAGAGGAAGAAAACTACTGAAGAAAAAGGCCAGCATCAATCTGTACTTTATTTGGTAACACCATATATAGTGTAAGCCATACCCCTTGATGCTTTGATATGTAACTATGAAATCAGTGTAGCAAGGGTGCTTATAGAGGAGGAGGCCCTTCGTGTCCTTAGGGATCTCCATAAGCTATAAAGAAGTGAGCAATCTAAGTAAGAAAACATACTAGAGCCCATATAAGGAAGTCCAGTAATTATAGCCTGATTTTCGGGTGGTTTTGTGACAAGCCAGGAGTTGGAATAATTAATGGGTCCTTTCCAACTCCAGTTATTCTATGATAATAGAGTTAAATACTGCTATACTTTCTGCTGCAGATTTTGTTGCTGCCACTGGAGATAAGGACTTACTGAGGAAATGGTTATTTGTTGGTGTACTTGTTCTTTTGGAAAGGGGAGGAAGGCTCTTTCCATCTCAGGGATCCACTCCTCAGTCCTATCGGTTAACAGGGATGTAGCAACCAAGAGGAGCCAGGAAAAAGGCCAGGGGAAGCACAATAACACTAATTGGTTCTGTTTAATCTTGAAAGCATTTAGATATCTAAGCCTTATTTTCAAGAAAGAATATTTTTCACTCCAGTTGACCCAATTAGTCAGAAAGACATGTTCCCTGTGGGTAATCAGTCATCTGTCTGGGGTCTCCTGGATTTGTCAGCTATGGATTTTGACTTGCATGGTCCACAGGTATGATCCACAGCCTCCTTATTATTGCAAAACTTGTGGAAACTGTGCAACTCTTCCCCAAAGAAAACAGGAAGAGATTTTATATGAATTTATCTGGGATTATAGATAGAAGGATAACCCAAAAGAAAGGAAAATCCATTGGCCACTGACCTGGGCATTGACGTAGGAAGCAGTCCCGAGTCTCTACCCAATGTCCTTGACATTCAGCTCCCCCATAGGAAGGTCCATTGCATTCCCTCGTCCGCTGCTGGGTGCCGTTGGAGCAGGAGGCGGAGCAGGAGCTCCAGCTCGACCACTCATTCCAGTTGCCGTCCACTGAGTGGCCCAAAGAGAGATAACAAAGCGGAATGTGAAAATCGCTCCCTCTGGAAGGAGGCGTATGCAAGAGTTTCTGACCTGTGCCTACAAGGGACTGAGGAAGGGGAGGGCAAATCAAAGGAGTTACAGAGTGAGTGAAAGGGAGAAGATCGCCAAGAAAAAATTCAGGCAAACACGTCAGTGGTAATTTCTTGGGATCCCTGCAACCTCTAATTGGTATGTTATGGCTTGACAGTATGCAAGCATCATAACACATTGATTTTTATATTCACACTCTACATGACAGCATAAATGTTGGAATTATCGACATTATATATTCCAGTACAAAGCCCTCAGTATAGCCAGTTATAACAAAACATCAACATAGAGAATGTGGATCATGTTTCCACTAAAAATATTGAAGGAATCTGTATATTACCGTGACCTATCCCATTTTAATCAATCAGTATTTTTTAGGGAATTCATTCTTCACTACAAATGAAAAGCAGTGCATGAGTCTGGCTCCTCAAGCACTCAAATGCTCTGTATTTCAGAGGAAGCACAAACTGAAATCACAATGTTATTCAAAGGAATTCACACTGCCAGCCAGGAGATAGTCAGAGCAGAGTTGTGCTCCAACAGGAGACCTCAAGCAGAGACCACGTGTGGTCAATGCACTTCAGTCACAGCTGAATTAACACTGCCAGGCTTGATCTGTCTCCGCATCGCACATTTCTGGTAATTGAATAGGGAAGGGAGGGAAAAGAGAAGTTGCAATACGGACAGGTTTGGAAAGAAACATGAATACATGCTATTGGCATGGTACAGTGTGAGGCATTCCCAAGTGTGGCAGTCACACCCTAATTGGCCCCTGATCATCAGATCTATCACCCAGTCTGCTATTCCTGGAGCGCTTTTCCTCATTAGCAGCGGTCATCATGCTCCGTTTAGCTCTCATCAACTGCTAGTCCTCACTCAGAAAAATAAAACGGAATCATGGAGAAGTCTGAATTCTGGTTTAAATTCATGTTGTTGTAGATTGCAGGTTATTTTCTTTCACTTTGGTTTCTTTGATCAAGTGAAATATATGCAGACTGGTTCTCTATACATACTGCAAGATCCTTAATGGCCCCAAATAATCCCCATTGTGTTTAATGATTTTTTCTTTCATGAAAATGTCAAAATATCCAAATGAGCAACTGTTAATTCAAACAGCATCATGTAATCTCAGAAGGTCTGAAAAACATGTCAGAATCAAAGGTGCTTACAAAAAAAAAAAGCATGCTTCTTCTTGGCAATCCAAGCTTGCTGCTTTCATTGTGCATAAATTCAGAGTATCACAGAAATTCTTATTAGTCCCAAGGAAAGGAAATACAGGAGGTGGTGACTGGCAGATGATTCCTCTCTGGAAGTGATAAAAAACCCCACAGAATATGTCCTGCCCAGTAAAATTTAGTTGTTTTTCTTCTGCCCGAAGTTGTCATGAAGGGGCAGTGCGTGCCCTTCACCAGTGTTCACTGATATTGGAAAGGTTAGACTACATTTCCAAGGTAAAAGTCACATTTAGCAGAAGAAAGTTGGATTTAACATTTTACCTGCTGCCATGAGAGAGGAGACTGGAATTCTCCCACAACTTAAGGAGTTGGACTTTATGAGTCTCTTCCAACTTGGGTTATTCTATGATTGTAACTGTGTGCATTTGGAGATGGGAAAACAAAAAAACTGCATCAACAAATTGCTTATTCACTGCAAGAGAGGAAAGAGGGAATTTCCTTTGAGATGAGAGCTTATTTATTAACAGACTGAAACTGTAAAGATATTTTAAAAATGGAGAAGCAGAGATAGCCATTCTGCACCGTGAGCCATGTGCACTGACATAGGGATGTCTCCTGGGCAAGATGCTGAGAGATCTCCACCACAGAGCCAGCAAATCATGCAGTGCTGCTGCTGTATCGCAGAACCTATCGAAGTTCATTGGAGTCCGGTTTGTGCAGTCTTTGCAGGCACTGGCATTGTCTTCCCGGTTATTTCTTCCTCTCCAAAGGACTCAGGACTCAGACGGCGATATCTAGTGCTCCAGAGGAACAAAAGCTCTGCTGTCCCGGCAGCAGAGCATTTTTATCAGTTGCAGTAATAAATCCTCTGAGTGGGGCGGTAATAAGCGATACAACTGTCTGGTGTGTCAAGCACTGAGCAGTGCCCATTGTTGTGCTTCAATGAGTCCCCCAACGCTGCACTCATTTGGCACAGCAAAGCCACTGATTGCCTTTGTGGCATTAATTAGAGCTGAAGTCTTTCAGTTGGGCTGCCTGTCTCTTCCCCCACTGTTCCATTTGCTACAGCGTATCCACATATTTATTTGTATTTAAATTAATTATGGTTCAACATTAATTCAGGATATGCTTTATTGCCCAAGCCACTCCAGGTCTGACTTCTTCAATTTGTCTTTTTATGACAGAGTCAATTTGATGTCTGGGATGTTCTTATTCTGAGTACAGTCTTTTGAACTGCAGCCAGAAATCCAAGGATAGTTACTTGGGATGAAAACTGTGCAGAAAATGCCAGGAGGCTTCTCACAAATGTTTTCACAAAGTTCTCATCACTCCCACAATCCCCCTCCTCCTCCGGGGACACAATAATTTCTCATAATGATTCTCATTAAACCTGAAAAATGTCAGTTGACATTACCCTGGGAGAAGGGAGGAGTGTTGGGGAGTTCCCTTATGTTCTGATCATGTCCACTAGGAAAACCTGAGTTAAATTAACAGGGGCTTTGTGTGGTTCAGGGGAAGGAAGCCACTGAAATACAATTTGATTTGCAGTGAGAAAGGAAATTTCTTTCTGGTGTTTCAAAGCCAAAATCAGGGAGAGGCATTTAAAAGTGAAATCTGAGGGAAAAGTTTCAAAAATAATGAAAAAAATATGGCAGGGAATGCCCTCAGGAGTCTCGTAGTTCATATCACTGACCAAAGAAGTATCCAGTACTTGCAGAACTTGCATGGTGAAATAAGGCGGGTATGAAATTAACAGACAAGGTTACTCATCCCAGCACAATGACAAGGCCAGCTGGGCTACATGGTTCCATACAATCCACTGGGGATAATAAATGATAAAACGTTCTTGGAAATGTCAGTGATAGTTGAGCCAGTCCAGATTCATGCAATACAATGTGTCCTTAATAAGTTAAGGGCAAACCAGAACCTAAGACACTGCTGAGTCTCGTATTCAGGGGAGGTTTAGGTTGGATATTAGGAAAAATCTCCTCTCAGAAGAAGTGGTAATGCAGTAGAACAGTTTGCCTGGGAAGGCGGTGGGATCACCATCCCTAGAGGTTTTTAAGAAATGTGGAGGCACTGAAGGGCATGGTTAATGGGCACGGTGGTGATGGGTTGATGATCTTAGTGGTCTTTTCCAACCTTAATGATTCTATGATCTCCTCAAAAGTGCCTCTAGGTTGGTCCTCCAATGTTTTCTTTTCTTACAGATGATCCACTTTGGAATAGATCAACGTCAATAGGAGTTACATCTAAAGAGTTGTTCATTGACCTATGTGTGGGCATCTTTGGGGATCAGGAGACCTGCTGGAGAGAAGTCTCTCAATCTCTAACTGCCTTACCTGGGCAAAGTGCAATGTTGCAGAACTTTGTTTGCTTCTCTGGACCCTCGCAGGGATTCCCACCAAACTGTGGGGGCTTGCATGTGCGGGTCCGATCCCTGTACCCTCTCCCACATGTGGAAGAGCAGAGGCTCCATGGAGACCACTCATCCCAGGTGCCGTGCACTGCAATAAGAGCAGAAGTAAGTTTCCTTTCTAAAGGAGGTCTGGAGAAGTGAGAGAGCCCACAAAGCACAACATCTTCCCATCCAAAATGAGCAGTATGTGAGAAGGTAGTGTGGGAAGGCCAAGAACAAGCCAGCTTGAAATTTGCCAGAGGAACATGGTGTAATTTCTTATGATTTGGTATCAACAACACTTGTCTTTTGCTTTCCATCCTACTTGAAACAAATTGAAATGCACTTTTAATTGACCCAATTTTTTAGATCTTTGAGCCAAGGAAAAATATGATTTTTTCGAGAAGATGCAATTAGCTAGAGAGGAACAACAACAAAAGCTAACAATTAAAAAAAAAAAAAAAAAAAAGCCCCCCAAAACACCAGCCTTTGGAAAGCAACATCACCATTATTTTGTGACTTCTCACTATTATTTCCCTCAACATTTTTTCTCATTGAATTTTCAAAGGCTACGGCATTATCAAGCTCTCAGAAAAGCTGTAGCCTATTTCCTAATTGCTGTCATACAGCAGTGACATCAGAGGCAAAGCTAGAGAGATTTAGAAGAACAGGAAAGAAATGAGATGTGCAGCAATGCTCCAGCACTGCTCAGGCCATCACTGGTAACTCCAAGAATTAGACATCTAAAGCCTCCTAATCTATATTAATGTAATCTTCTTCGAGATAATCTAATCTAATCTGGCCAGTTTATTTATAGAAGGTCAGTCACCGTAATCTCTAGAGGCCAAATGTTATGAGTATGTACTGATCACTCTTAAGGGACTTTATCCTTTCCAGCTTCAGCCAGAGAAGCTAACACAAAATCAATAATTCACAGAAACAGGTACTTTTCCAGTCCTTCATTGGCTGCCAACAGTGACTGAAACCTAATTTCTGTGATTGTTATCAGGCACTTTTTGTGATAAGAGTTAAATAGAGAAGGAAATTCAAGAAAGGGCATAAGAACCAGCTTGGTGGTTTAGCCCTTGTAAGATTGGTTGTGAACAATGATGTTGCTGCCCAAGAGTTGTGAATAAGAACTCTTTTAATAGCTCTGTTTTTCAAAATAATTAACAGATTGTGCTATTTCATCAAAACTGTGGAAGAAGAACTATAAAAGAAAGGGAAAGGAGGGTTCAGTTCACAAAGACACCAGCAGCTCAAGTTTTTCATGCTCATTTTGCAGTGGTGCATCCAGTATTGTAATCTGAGCAATTGAAAATGTCATTTGCTGCTTCTCTTTCCCATCTGCCCCAAACTTGGAAACATCTCCCAGGGTCACGGACTTTTTAGATATATCATGTTTATTGCTTTTAAATAGAATGAAATTGTCCATTCTATGCGACATAAGTGCCCATCTAGTAGTGTTTGTTCTATCGCGGGTCTCTATATAAAAGAAGGGAGAAAAAATGGTATTTCCCAAAGACATATCATAGGCTGTCAATACTCCATGAACCTTCCTTTCCCTCCACCTCATTGTGCATTACTTGCTCAGCCCACCTGGGCATATGGCAGAGTTGTTGCACTGTCTCTGTTCCCGGAGAGGGCCGCTGCACTGAGTGCTGTAGGAAGACGACACACAGAACCTGGTTCTGGTCTGCCAGCCCTCCCCGCAGGTAGTTGAACACACACTCCACGGGGACCACTCCTCTGCTGCAGGGTCACCTGTTGGGGTTGGAGAAGAAGGTGAGGATGTGGCATGACTGGTCCCTGGATCTCTGGGCAAGTTGCACTTCAACAGCCATTATGCAATGTGACCCCTGTATGGTGTGAGAACAAAGGGGCAAAGCAATTGGTGAGGAACTGTGACCACGGGTCAAAAGTTCTATTTTTTTTGGGGGGTGGGGGTTATTTCTTACTGTTGTAAGACACACAAATGCCAAAAGGGGATGACATTGTGGATGTATCAGGGCATTGGGCAGGAGAAAACCTACCACTGATGACAGTAGAGGATAGCCACTGCAGAGTGATGTGAACTGGGATATTTATCGCCCACTCAGTGATAGTACTGATTAAGTGATAGAGGTTAGACAGATAGCGAATGTGTCCATAAATAGGGCAGGTATAAGGATCCAACTCCTTTTCCTGCTTTTTCCTGGCCCCTACTAATGCAGATTGGCAGCAGTGGAAAAGATAAAACAGCAGTGACAATGCCAGAAAAGGACATCAGCTGAATTAATCCCATAGAGCTTTCCCTTGTCATCTCCTTCACCTGTGAAGAGCTGCTTTGAGCATCTGACTGCTGCTGAACATCCTATATCAACTGCTTCCCTGATGGAAAAGTATTGATCGGAAAGACAAGTAAGAGCACCCCATTCAATAGGGGATGGGAATGGGAAGAACTGATACATGCTGTCTCTATCATTAACATCACCCACTCAGTCCTACCAGAGGGAATGTCACCCAGAAAAGTCACAAGAAGTGTGATGGATAGCTTTTTATTTATTTATGAGCACTAATCTATCTCCAAGAAAATACCTTCCTCTCTCAGCTGAAAACAAAAGCCTGCTTTATTTTGTTTAATTAAGCTCTGCATTGCTTGTTTTTAAAATTTTTATTGGGTTACTAATACTTACACACCATAAACCTATAAAATAACATTTTATATGCATAGCACACAGGCATATGGCACAAATAAACACCAAAAGCACATATTTGAGGATGCATAATAAAGGAGTATATCCTTCAAGTAACAAGTTCTTCAGATCCTAAGACCATATCATGTCACATCATGTCCAGATGCACCTGGCAGACTATGGATGAAGTACGAAGGACTGTGGTGCTTGGTGCAGCAGTAAGCATGACTTTATAGGGGTTGTACGACATGGCACAGCATTTGGACACATAGTGATGTATCCTGCACCACCACCTTATTCCCAAGGAAAGCTCGACAGCAGGTAATGTATTAGACTGACCAGTTTCAAGACAAAGCATGAAAGACACACTGGTAGTGAGATATCACTCTTTGAGATTTTCTCTTGCTTGTAGGGCAGTGAGGATTATAAAACATACCAGTGACACCACTCTAAATGTAGGAACTATGGTGGGAGCTACTGGGGGTGTAGATCATTAAACTGTCCTATACCAGCTTGACTGACCTAAAGCTATGCTTGTCTTCCTCAAGGTGGTATATTTATTTACCAGTGTCTTAAAAGTTTTCTGTATGCAACTATATTTTATGTGCATTGAATCTGCTCACTAAACTCAGAAAGAGGTGGAGGTAAAAATGAGGCGACCTCCACCTCATCTGTGTTGTTGTAATGATTGCAAGCTCTTTCTTTCATAGTATGCTTTCTGTCAACTGGATCAGGAACAAGTAAAAAGGAACTTTCCATTTCCCCCGTAGTTTGTAAACCACCTACCTTCCTTGCTGCCTGTGCAGAGGAGGGGCACTGGATATAATTGTGTTCATTAAGCCAAAGTTGTTCAATACTGTTTCATTTTAATTTTGTGTTTTGTTCCACTATCCTACCCAACTGGTTCCATTAGGGAAACGTTGTGCACTATTGGTCTTCCCCTGAGATCTGTAGGAGTGTGCGTGTGTTTTCAGGCCTTGGGGCTTCAAGAAAGCAACACTCCCATGTCCTGCTTCTCAAGTATTAGAACTCCTGGTATAAAAAGATCTGTATTTCCATGGTAATTTGGCTGCCTTTACAATAAGGAACTCAACTGTTTCTGCCAAACAGTTCTGTGACAGTCTGAATTCACCACCAACATGTTACCTTTTGGTGCCATTGTTTCAGCATTTGCCAAGCAGAGTGGCCCAAATCCAGACCTCTCTTCAGCTCAAAAATTCCCTCTACCTAGCCTGTCAGGATGTTACACAGATACCACACATTTGCATTGCTCAGACTGTTCTCAGAGTCTTTCTGAGGGACAGAGGAAGCATGAAGAGAGGTAGTGTCTTCCTCCATGAATGACTCATGGCTTGCCATCACACCATCTCCCCACTCAGGCCTGGCTGTGCTTTTGCAATCTCCATCTCCAGACAATAGTTACTGTGTCCCAAATGAATCAATGGCATCTTTGGCCCAAATTCCATCTATTCTCCTTCTTTGCCTTTGTATTTTCTGTCCTTTTCACTTCTACTGTACAAAAGACTTCACAGAGGCAAAGCTCCTCAATTATCACCTCTCAGATTGTACAGATCCTTGTATTTTAAATCAATAACTTACTTTCCTAGAGCTCTAGGTTTGCTGTGGATTTATACAAACTTACTGGGACACCATGTCCAGTCAAGTCTCAGTTCTTACAGAAACATAACTGCATTTCAAACTATGGCAGACTCAGTCATGAAAGGCTCTTAGGACTGATTAGCATTAGGGCAAGCCCACTCATTCTCTACCCAAGAGAAGGAGAAATATCGATCATCACTAAAACTATTGTATAATCTTGGGATCATTAAGGTTGGAAAAGATCACCAAGATTATCTAGCTCTACCACTGACCCATTGCCACCATGCCCTTTAAATCATGTTCCTAAGCAATACATCTACACGTTTCTTTTGAACACCTCTAGGGATGAGGACTCCACCACTTCCCTGTGAAGTATGCTGTTCCAATGCTTGACCACTCTTTTTGACAATAATTTTTTTCCTAATATCTAATTTAAACCTTCCCTGGTACGACTTATGGCCATTCTCTCTCATTCTATCACAGTTACTCAGGAAAAGAGGTCAACTCCCACCTTTCTACAACTTCCTTTCAGGTAGAGAGAGATACAGTCTCCCCTGAGTGTCCTCTTCTTCAGACTGAACAATGCCAGTTCCCTCAGCCACTCCTCTTAAGACCTGTGCTCCA
>JAPSGF010000042.1:1201101-1270368 GCA_035772895.1 Perdix hodgsoniae
TCATGCCAGGGACCTGCTGGGATGTCACTCTTGTGCTATGGATGGGAGGAGGGACATGTGGGCAGCCAGCGTCACTACATGATGGCACAACTGTGCCAGAGTCCTTAGGACCTAGATATCAGGGCTGAAAACAGCTGGCAGGAGCAAATATTGATCTTCTGCTAAGCAGATCTTTCCCCCTCGTCCCTGGTCCATGTAACTGGCATCAGCTGTATTTCATATTTCATGTTTTTCCAGGTTTCACATAGATTTCAAATTGCCTATCCCCTTCAAACTGTGTTAACTGCTAGGGAAGACTTGTGCTTTGTATTAGAATTCCCAGCTTCAGAGTCTAACCCCAATCTGAGTTGTAGTTTCTGTCAGGTCGTTATGTCTCCTCCATCCTGATCACCTCAAACAACCTGACTACAGCTGATGCTCCTGGGAAAGCAGCAGGAGTATGGTGAACTTTTTGCAGGACAGCCTGCAGCTTCCAGGCCTGGTGCCCTCAGCACAAGAAAGACATGGAGCTGTTAAAGCAATCCAGAGAGGTGCTACGAAGATGACCAGAGAGCTGGATCACCTCTTTTAAAAAGCCAGGGTGGAGAAGCTGAGCTTGTTCAGCCTGGTGAATAGGCTCCATGAAGACTCCATCACAGCCTCGTGGTACTTAAAGGGAGCTGATAATCAGGAGAGAAGCCAACTTTTTACATGGGCAGATAGTGATAGGGCAAGGGGGAAGGCTTTTAAACTAAAAGAAGGGAGATTTACATTAGATGTTAGGAGGAAATTATTTATTCAAAGGATGGTGAGGCACTGGGACAGATTGCCCAGGGAAGCTGTGGATGCCTCATCCCTGGAGGCATTCAAGGCCAGGCTGGATGGCCTTTCAGACAACATGATCTGGTGAGTAGCAACCCTGCCCAGGGCAGGGGGCTTGCAATCAGATAATCTTTAAGGCATCCATTCCAACCCAAGCCATTCTATGGTTCTATGATATCCCAGCCCATGCTAAACTCAAGACAACACAACAGCTGAAATCAGCTTTGCTACATCAATGCTACATCACCTGGGTGTGCCTTCCCTTCACTCTCATTTGTACCATTCACCAAGTAGCAGCTGTATCAACACCCACCTTTTCTACAGCTTTTTGACAGCACTGAGTGCTGCTGCAGGCAGAGGGTGCAGATTCAGTGCAGGGCAGCAATAAGATTCAGACCATCCTTATAACCTCACCTGGTGCTAGGTCACCTTCAGAGCCTCTGTATCACAGTGCTGCTTTCTGGCACTGCTTGCTGCTGCATACTGAGTTTTACAACATACTGAGGATTACAGCACATCTGATGCACTTATGACCAGTGTCACAGTTCTTGTTCCTCAGATCATCCCTCTGAAACCTTTCTAGAGTACAAAAAGTTTGCAAGGCCAATGGGCAATGCTTTTTGACCTGCAGCCATGGTCAGCACACCTTGCATTGCCCAAGAGCCCCGAAGCATTGAGCTCCTGCCATGAAAAGCAGCCGTAAAGGGACAGCATAAAACAGATTGGACCTGGCCTATATCTAGATCCTGTTCATTCTTCCCTTCCCAGATCACACAGTTTGACATTATTGTATCTTATTCCTACTTGATGGAAGAAGGTTGGAAGTTCCTACTATAGAAATTAACAGATACAAGTCCTTGCACTGCACTAAAGACTTGATAACAGAGGAAAGCAATACTGCTCTCTTCCCATCAAGCCCTGCACACCTCCTTCTACAGTGAATGTGAAGGCATGACATGGACGTCAGCAAAGAGGCTGTATTGCAGTAAGGTCAGCTTTGGCTTAATGAACCATGGCTGTTTAGGCAGTTCAGACAAAGCAGTGACTTAGAAGTAGGCAGGGTGATGAGAAGCAGTCTGTGAGAAGCATGGTCTGGTTAGAGATTTTGTCTAACCATTTTTGCCTTCTTTGGTTAACAGCAACAATACACAACCCATCAGAGCAATGGATGGGAATGAACTGAGTGCTCAGTGTGTGACTTGCTGAGTAAGCCCACACTATCCTGGGAGGAAAAGGGTTGGTTAAGTGGGTCATTGAAACAGCGAAGCAAGCCATTGCAGGCACTCCAGCTCAGCTGGGGCATGTAAGGACAGGGCAGCTTGTCCAGAGTCTGTTGTGGTAGGTCAGAGCTTACCTATTTGAGGTGCAGGGTACCCGTAGTGCTGCAGTTCATCAGTGTCCTCTCGCTTTCTGTTATCTGTGGACCTCAGCGATTGGCTTCTGGAATTATAGCGTCCATTGGCTATGGCAAGGTAATGGGTCATGTAAATACACCTTGGTTCACTCTGCAAGATCTTTCACTACAAAGGTTACACGTATAAACAACAGTGACCTGCAATGTTCCGCTGACACGACCACCTGCTTTCCAACCCCAGCACCCTTGGCCACCAGCAGCCCCCAGGGCTATTGTACCAAACCAGCCTGCAAGACTTGGCCTGGCTGGCAATTCAACCCCATGTTTTATCGCAGTACATGGGCCATGTGGAATATGATCCTTTATGCCTGATCTTCAATTAATTGCAATGAATTGCTAAGGTGTCTGTACTCTTCATCCCACTTGTTTAATCTTTTCAGGTGTGCTGACAATGAATCCCATCAACCCTGACAGTGTTTTGAGATCCATGGTGAAGATTGGCAGTATATTTTGGTGGAATACTCTGCCTTGCAAGTGATATCTACTTAGCAACACAGAGTATCCAGAAAATGCTGCATGGAGCAGGCAGGTGAGGGCAGGTGAAAAGGAAAGGAATGGCTCAAAAGGATGTCTCCTTCTCAGACTCTACCCTAACACAAGCAACAAGGAGAGCTGAAGGTCTGCTATTAACAGAGTAGCTTATAGTCCAACAGAGCTAACACTGGGCATCTTTGCAACCTATGTGAGAGAGCATTACAGTGCACAGATATCAGTGAAGGTCTCTGACAGAAGACTGTGCTGTTGAAATCAGAAGATAACCAGTACATTCCCTGTACAAACATTTCATTCCTGAACCCCCGTCTGCTTTCCAAACCCACAATGCTGCCAGCTTTGCTTATACATCCTTTGTGGTATTCCTAGCTACAGAGGAAACTAAAATTTGACTCAGGTTTTCCTTGGTTGTGGGCATGTGGCAACCTTGATTTACACAAATACATGCCCTCCCTAGTAAACAGACAACCAAGCAAGCAATAGCAACCGAGTCCCACCTACCAGTACTGCCCGCTGTAAATCAGGAGAGCTCAGCTGACTCCAATGGAGTCATACAGAATAATAAAGAGCTGAGTCCAAATAATTTGTTATCTGGCAACCAGTTTGTTTCCAAACAGCAGGTACAAAACAGAGGGCCTTTTTCTCCAAGGAGGTAAAAACAGTCAGACACCTTTTCAAGATGTACAAACTGCCAAGAAATGAAATGGTGACAAATATCATCCTGGAACCCTGGGAAAATTAATGAAGGTTAATGAAGCTTCAGTCTGGTGGCAGTAGTCTTTACTGCCATCTAAAAAGGAAAAGCAGAGTGGGGTGAGGAATGATTCAGTTCCTTCCAGGTGCCAGACTTCACATTCAGCAGCTTTGTTCAAGGAAAACACCCATTTAATTAGTGAAAATATGTCATTCCCCATTACCAGCAACCCATATCCTCAAAGAAACATAGGAATAGATCACATCAACTCCTTGAAACCTTCCCAGCACCCAACACCCAGGTTGCAGGCTGTTGGCTGGAAGGGGCAAGATGGGGCAGTCACTTGCCTACTGTCATCATTGGCATTGATAAAAAGGGCCTAAATCTTACTTGTTTTTATATCCAGGAAGTTATGGGACCTTTGCACAAGAGGCTAGGTTTACAAAAACTCCAACTACCTTTCCAGTATCCAGTGTTTCAGTGTTTATCAGGATCCAACATCCTGAGTTTGCTTAAATTCCTGTGTTCTCTGTGATATGGGACATATTCCAAATGCTGATCCATTTGCATCACTCCTCTACCCATGTTGACTATACTCACACACCTTAGTATGCTCTGATTTTGCTTATTTTCATGAAAGCATCAAAACCAAAAGGGCCAACAAAATCTCCATCTGCAGTAAGTCTCAGCGGTTTCCCAGTGACCATTTTGACTGGGAGGAGAAGGAAGGGATGGGCAGTGAAGGGAAGATGGGGAGTTTAGATGGATTTGTCGGCTTCTCAGAGCAAGGGAAGGGACATGACACTGAGTATGTCAGAAGTGATCAGTGAGCATAGACAGGGAGATAGAAGATGGGACAGAACGAAGGAAAGATAAAAGAGTATAATAATAATTAAAAGTAACCCTGACACCTTGACCCTCCTCGCACCAGCTCTTTGGTCTCCACGTCATTGACATCTTCTAGTGAATGATCCTGGTCTCAGAGAGAAGCATGATTTCCTACAGAAATGACATGCCTGCACTGTTACTGCTAATCCTAATAAAAAGTAATTGAGTCCAACAGCTGAATATGTCATCTTGATGGCTTGCCCCAAGACTCCTCCAACAAAGATTTCATCCAAGCCCATGTCAGAGTCTCTGTTGCAACAGAAAGGATGTCTTCCTTTCAGAAATGGTGTGACAGAGAAGCAGGTCAAGCCCCATTTAGCACAGAGCACTGCTTAAATTTGACTTGGACAGTTACTTCAAGTATAGGTGAAAATCAGTTGTGATTCTGAAGGAAGAAGGGAGATGATAGGTGTCTTGTGCACAGAGCTGAATTGGTGCAATTGACTCTTTGCTGTGGACTTTATGCACCTGAACTTTATGGGACCATGTAATAAAGGCAGTAGGGAACTGATCAGATCTCAGCAACTTGCTTCCCACAGCAGGGTCAGAGGAGAGGAGTAATGCTGGAATCAGACATAGACAAGGTTTACATCCAGACTGTATATGGGAATGGCAAACTGTGGAATTATCCAACCCCTTGGAGAAAAATAGCAGTAGAGCTAGAGAAATAGTGGCCCTGGGGCAAACAAGAAAAACTGTAATTGCAAACACATGCAAACACTTGAGATTTTGGAAAAACATGGATAAAATGTGGACAGAGAGGATGATCCTGAAGTGCTAGTAGCAGTGGGAAGAAGAGACTGGTAATCAACACTGCTGATGAGAACTTTTAATGTGTAACCTTGAAATACAGTTGAGGGGGAAAAAAAGGATGCAGAGAATTCACGTCTTTGCAGGCCAAGTCTCAAACATCCAAGTGTGTCTCAACAGAAATACACACTCTTACCTCAATATTCATCCCCCAAATGGGAGAGAGGAAGAAAATAGCAGCATCTTTAAAATTATTCAGGCAAGCTGGGATAGCAGGAATGAAAAGACAGATGACAGCAAAAAAAAAGTGAAAAAATGATTAAAAAAAAACACATTGAAATGAGCTAAATGTATCTCAGGTACATACAGGGCAAGAAGCAATTCCAGTTTGAAATGAATTCTAGCCTGACATGTGGAGAACAGAGATGCTCTCATATGTGGGATATTTCAGCTCTGTGACTGCAGCAATTTTTAATGAAATTCAGGGGGAGCAGAGAACAAGACTGAGACCCAGCCTTGCCACTGTCATGTGGAAAATACTATTCTTCACATTCCTAATAGTTAAGCAGCTGAGGGACCAGATCCTGATCTCATTTATTGCTGGAAACCATCACTTATGGGTTTGCACTTACATCATGCTGCACCTTAGGGCAGGATGCAACAGCTCCCCTCCCAGGCAAGGAGAGACATAACTGTCCAATCTGCATATTCACAAATGTCAGATGGTTTTGTGTTGCTTCTGCCAGATAGGATGGCAGGATTTCAGCTGGCTCCTTGTGTGGTTTTCACTCCCCAGGAATCAGTGCAAGCCAACGTTAGCTCTGACTGCTCTTGCATTTCTTCAGACCCGCTGAAGTCGAGCACCAGGGATAAGCCCATGGCATCCTTCCTCTGGTTTGAACATCGTCCTGTCTTGTTGTCCAGACTCTTCCCCTCCAAGACCCTTTGTTGGTCATCAGCAATCGCAGATTTTGGCACTGAAGCATAGCGTGTTCCATCCAAGTGGGTGGACCCAGAAGTTCCTTTACAAGCATTTGCTATCATGCTTCGGTTGGCTTTTTCCCCTTATAAAGCAGCAGCTCCTGGACAAACCCAAAAGACTGAGGACATCTCATCTGTCTCAACCAAAGAGAAGGGTTCTCACCAGGCTCTCTGTTTCTAGCATGGAGAATCCAGAGTTACAAAGGGCAGTGACTTTTGTTCTTCAGATTATGTTTCTGGAGCTGAGCATCTGCCACAGAAAATGGCTCTGCCCAAGACGGGATGCTGTTAACAACATTTCCTTTCCAATGTGGGATAAGCCCTCATGACAGATTTTCTTTAGTGCTTTATAGCTTTGGAGTTTGCCCATGGAGATAATTTACCTGGTTCATATGTCTTTGCACTTGAGTTTTATCCTTGGGGAAATCTAGCCAGATGATGTTCATCAACCAAGAGACTCCTTTACACAAAAGAGCTGAGACTGTGGCCCAGACGAGTGGGAAAATATTAAGCCCACACAGAAGGGTCACCTGTGGAGACATTCAGCTGTGCCTGTGCAGTGATTTCAAATGACAGCAGCACCTGCAGCCAGTGCATTCAGACTTCATCCTGGGAACCTCACAAACACACCTAAATTTGACCACCACATTCAGTCGCACGTCATGGAAAAGATGAGAGCTACCATTCCATCACTGCATTGTGGGACCTGCTTGAAGATCCATCTGGGGCAGCTCATGAAGACAGGTTGGCAGTAGAGTGATAAAAAAAGTTTGATCCCTCTAGCACATTTGCAATGGCTCCAAAGAAAATAACCAATGAAATCCTCATAGATCGTTTGCAAGCATTCATCTCAGCTGCTCCAGTGAGTTGAGTGAGAGCACTTGCTCCAGATGCATTTCAGACTGAGGTCTCCTCTGGCTACTGGTGTTGAAATACACTTGCTAATCAGCCACTAGCTTATGGGCCACTTTGAGAGAAACAATGAAATAGAAGCTAAAAAGAGATGGCCTTGCCCTCATTTTGAAGGTGGCGGCAATTTCTGTCTTATTCCGACATAACTTGCTTGGTCAGCAACTGACTTTGCTTTTTAGTTGGTGGTATTACATTCCTTCAGCAATTTTCAGTGACCCACACAGCAATGAGAAAAATATTAAAGCACTTATCCCTGTTTTGCTTTGCTGCTTTATTGGGATTACAGATAGATCTTTGGTCAAGGAAAAGGGCATTTTTTGTTTGTTTGTTTTCTACCAGAGAAGTCAGGTGTCAGCCACTCTGCTATATCTACAGAGCTAGTCAGGTGTTATTACAAGGTATTAAAATGCTGCACAATTTAAAATGAAGAAGTACTTCTGTCCAGTTCTTAAAAAAAAAAAAAAAGTATATATATACACATACACTTTTTTTTTAAAGGAATTAGAATCTAGTTAACTGCAATGTGAAATGAACATTTAGGAAGATAACAATTCAACTGGGAGAATGAACGCTCTACTCATCTCTAGGAAATGTATGAGCAGAAGTCAGTATGACAACAATGGAACATTTAAAATGGATGGACTTCTAATCTACCTCTAAATCCTTCCAGAAGAGAAGGAAAAGTGCGAATATTTTACATTTTCACGGGCCACCTTTTATTTTTGGATTTCAAGAAATAACAAGTGCATCTGTCTTGGGCAAGGCTCCAAAGGCAACAAGGAATAGACACATGGAGCTAAGCGCATAGCTAGCATAGACACGGAGAGATGCAGGTTTATCGTGAGGTAGGACAAGATGTGCATAGGCAAGTGTTCCTGAAAGAATAATTGTTCACATCTTCCTTCAAATGCTTTCCAGTTTATTAGCATGAAAGCATCACAACGGGTCTCAGCAGTTTGCCTGCAAAGAGGCACTTGGGAAAATTAATCAGAATTAATTCATTTTATTTGATTTCAAAGGGGTAAATCAATTTGTGCTGCCTCATGCTGTGGATGCACACTTCTTCTAAACTAGGGCTTTCAACATAGTTTGAGATCCTTTATTCCTAAATAAGCTAAGCTGGACTAACCGTGATTTAATTGGAACAGGAGTTGACTGACTGTGTAATGGGAAGGGGACAGGAAGAAAAGTAAAATAATTTATTGAATGATAGCCCCCTGGGCACAATCAGCCTTTTCTGCACTTAGGATCAGCTTTATTGAGTGCTGTGCTTTAGAAAAGTGTAAGTAAATAAATAGTGAGTAAATAGTGATTAATCTTTCAGTGCTCTGCTCTACAGAATGAGTGGAGGTAGAAGCTGCCTTCCCCCTTTCCTTGGGTGAAGAAAGGGTGAATGAACCACCCTACAGGAACCACAGAAGAACCAGCATGAAGAAGAGCAAAGGTTGGGGCAGATGAAAGGAAGGCATGGAACAATGAAAGGAAGGCGCACCCTGCTTAGTGCTAGTAAGAATGGACCTGAAAATCGTGTCCAGCCTGGGTTGTCTCAGTTCAAGAGAGATATGAAGGAATAAAAGGAGTCCTGAGGACAAATGTGAAGGTGATCAGGGCTGGGAATGGATGCGCTGCAAAGAGTCTGCTGGATCTGGGTCCCTCCCTCATTTATCCAGCATAGGAATGGAATTTTTAAATGCTTTTTTACTTGTTATTCATTGTGCTCTTATGTCTCAAAAATGGCCACAGCCACACAGCCTTCTCTTTCTCCCACAATGCTATTTTCACCTTCACTCCAAGCCAAAGTTCAGGAAGTGTTTGGACAACGCTCTCAGAAGTATGGTTTGATTTTTGGGTAGTTCTGTGTGGAGCCAGCAATTGGACTCAGTGATCTCTGTGGCTCCATTCCAATTCAGGATATTCTACGATTCTTTGTGTCTTCTCATTCAGAGCCATGTCCACCAAGACCAGTGTGGTCCTTCCTCCAGCTCCATTCAGGTGCAACCAGTTCTAGAACTGGACCCTCCACTCAGGTCTAGCTTTCAGGTTCTTGACCATGGGTGGATGCACTCTCACCTTCAGTGCTCCAAGCCTCAGCTTCCTTACAACTCCAGAATCATCAGCAAGCATGGGGAATATCAGTTAAATTTCCCTAATGTGGGTGAACCTCAGAGGAAAATTAGGAGCTGTGAGTCAAGGAGATTAAATTCAATATACTAGAAGGTTTCATTTTGAAAAATAAAAATAAGAAGTCTAATTGCAACATGATTTAAATTTATGGAAATGCTAAAAAATTCATGAAATCATTTTAGCCCTCATTAGAGGAATATATTTATGTGCCTCTATTTGAACTTCCTCTTTATCAGGAGACATTTCCCTGCCTTTGAAGGCAACTGAACTTTCCCCAGTTATTTGCCTAGTTGGAGGAGTTATTCAAACATTCTCTACTACAAAATTGAAACAAAAAGCAGTGAATATTTATAAGCAGCCATTGGCGAGAATTTTCTGGGCTGAGACACTTCTGATGTTGTTTTTCTTCTCCACATTCCTCTCTACTCAGCTAATGCAAAAGAAGCATTGGGAATGAAAGTGCCACAGGTCACCAGCTCAGCTCATCAGTATCAAGGCTGGCGATCTGTCCCTTGGCCTCTGGAGAAGAGGATGTGGAAAGAGATTGTGAGATAGGAGGAGTGCAAGGCCTATGTCAAAGATTTGTCCTGGTCAGGCCGTGTGTTTTGCCCAAGTCCATCTAATGGCCATGTCTTAGTGCTATAGGCTTTCATTTTCTAACAGAAACAGTTAGCAACAACACACCTGACTGGGAAGGTGAACTAAGGAGATGGAAGAAGCAATATCGGCACCTCTCTTAGCTCTATGCTTTATTGGCTTAAGAGGTCAACTGTCAAAGAGATGTCCTTAGGGCGTATGTTTTGCCATCCGTGGCAGGCTTTGCAGCAGCCCGTGAATACCTGGTATAAGTCTGCTTAAGGATACCTGCAGATTAACCTCTAGACTGTGAGATCTGCAGACGTGTGTTGTCGGACATGTCAACATGTGTGCATGTGCACGTGTGACTGCTAGACAAGCAGGGAAGGCCAGGATCATGCACATCTGGAGTTGCATGCTCCCTTGAGCCATTCACAAGTTTTACCATGCCTCTAGACTACCTTTCATTAATTATAGCTATGGGATTGAGACCTTTTTGAGAAGAGTGACCCGCTCGCACACGTGCAGGGGAACATGCCTCCACTTACTATTGCACGCCTTCCTATTGCACAGACGTCCTTCCTCCAGGACTCCCTCGCAGGCCAGGCCTTCATTGGGAAGGGGCTTACAGGTACGCATGCGGGTCTGCAGGCCTCCCCCGCAGTCCTTGGTGCAGTCACCCCAAGCCGACCACGTGTTCCAACCACCTGGGCAAAATCCAGAAAATCCCTGTCAGCTTCAGTGCCATGGTAGACAAAGCCAGAACTACAGACCCTATGATGCACCTAATTCCAAGGCCTCAAAGCAAGATGTCTTAGGATATGATAGGTAGACCACACAGAGAGACAAAATATGGGAGAGGAAGGAAGAAAGATTGACTTTTCACTGATTTTTCTTCAACTATCCTCCACCTTTCAACAGGGACTTTGGACTTTGCCTTCCTGGATATTCTGCCCCTTTCCTAACTAGTCCAGCTCTTGCTCTTCACTTTCCATTTTGCTGCCTTTAGGACCCTAACCTCAGAAGACAGTTGAGAAAACCATTCATCCATCACATACATCATTAGCGAGGCTGTTTTTCTTCAGTCTCTGTGAATTCTCCTATATTGTGCTCATCCTACAGAGTAGGGTCTTATCAGACCCTTACACTTCAATTTTTTAATGAAAATTAGTTTAATTTCATCATCTAATCCAGTTTTACATAGTGCCTGGGAACATCTTTCCATTTATTTGGGTGGACTTTGAAGTATTTCCTCCTTCCTCTTACAGTTTTATTCCTCCTCCCAAAACAGCCATGCTCAAATTTTTGCTCTGAAGACAAAGTGAGAATAAACATATGCATCCTTCACAGCGTTGAATGAAGTAGTATAAATATTCAGTAATGAGAATAACATGGGAAAATAGATCACGATGGAAACACAGGTTGTAAACCTTCTGACAAGAGGCTCAGGCATCCTGGAAGCAGTGGGAAGTATAGGTTGTTATGAGCACACAATAAATATTTGTTCTTCAAGAAGATGGTCTTTCCCTTGAAAGTCACTTTCTTTCTGCTGGTTCCTTTTCTAAACAGTGTGGGGAAATAGGCTTTTTTCTCCTGTTCCCTAATGGGAGATAGAATGTGTTTTGGTTGTAAGAGAGGCCAGTGGCATAATGTAGGTATCCTGATGCCTTAGTTGAACTGATCAATAGGACATCTGTAACCAGACACATTTAAAAGGTAATAAACTCTTTACTTGCCCTTTTAAGATGTCTTTCTTTCCTTTCCCTTAAAGATTAGGAGTGGGGCTGAAAAATGCAGAGTGCAGCTGCACATAATCTTTAGTTAGTTTTTATCTTCTTGGGGTGCTTTTTGCAACAAAATGTAAGTGCTCCAGAGTGTTATTTTATTCAGTGTTTGTACACAAAACAAAAATTAGTTATCCAACTTTCTTGCCTGTCATGAAGGAATATTCAAACAGACATGCATTTCAGGATGTAATCTGTTATGAAGGCATTTAATCCCTAAAAATATACAGAAAAAACATACCGCCTAGTCTCAATAAAGGAAAGAGGAGTATAGTGCAGACACCTGGCTTTGGCTTGTCCATACTTTGCTTATCAGCAGCAAGGGTTGGACTAGTCAGTATAAGATAAAAAACATCATGTTTTCAAAGCTTTAACCAGAATGAGATCTCTTTATGAGGCTAGGTAACTTCCTCTCTTCATTCTGCAGTTTTCATCCCATTTGTGAGTACTAAAGAGAAGCTGGAGTGGAAGTACCAGCACACTTACTAAATCAGCAGAGGCATTTACAGCCAAGACAAAGGTATTCCCCACTTTATGGTGTAGTCCTTTTTTATCAGCAGGTTGTCCCATGGTCCTGACAAATGAAATACTGCATGTTATTTATCCTGTTTATTGGCTGTCAGATAAACTTTTTGAAATCTTCCTTCTTTTCCTGGGTCTAGTCATTTGTTGTTTCAAGTGATTTGTCTTTTTTAGTGGTGCTGTAAAGAAGCAGTTAAGGGCCTATTACATGAAGTTATACCCATCCCATTTCGAAGAAGAAAAAGAAGTGCTGTGTCATGAGTAAAACATTCAGCTCTTCTGTTTGCTATGTGAAAGCATCTGGAATGGAAATGGAATGGTGTGGCCGGATAATGGCAAGTGAATGAGCAACCGTAGCTGTGGAATGGCTGAACTGCAGCAACAAATAAATGAATCATAGAATCATTTAGACTGCAAAAGGCCACTAAGATCATCCAGCAAACCATCAAACCATTCCCACCACGCCCACTGAACCAAGTCCCTCAGTGCTTCACCTGCACATTTCTTGAAAACCTCCAGGGACGATGACTCCACCCCCTCCCTGGGCAGCATGTTCCAGTTCATTACCACTCTTCTACTTTACATTTTTCTACAGAAGAACCTCGAGATTGTTTGGAGATTCAAGGAGTGAAGCGCAACTGCCTTACACCCTTGACCAATTAATGGAACATCTCTATCAAGGAAGTCCATCCTCTTCAATTAGCACGCATTTTTGGGAGGGACATACATGGAGAAGTGTGAAAAGAAGGAGACAAATGCTTTGGGTCCACTGCAGATGCCACAGAGGAGAAGCAAGCAGAAGTTGCCTATATGTTCAGTTGCTCACTTCATCAGGAATGACTCACTGAGCTGCAATCAAAGGAATGTCCCTTCATGGACTTCCCTTCTTCTAAGACGTACAACCTGATTTTCACACAACTTCCTTGCCTTAGTGCTTTTTATATATCAAGCATGGGTTTGGAGGAGACCTCACTGATGCCAAAAAGCAAGTAAGAGGTGAAACACAGTACAGAATCCCAGTGAAGCTAATGGGACATTTTGCAGATAGTCCTCTTTGCCCCTGGAGTCCTGTTTCATCAGCTTTCAATGAACTCCTGCACCCTGCTGATCGATGTGGCTTGAATTGCCATCTGTCCTTAATCCAAAAATAATGAGTCTGCTGCAACTGCTTTATGAAGGATTTTGCTTTTCAAAGGCACTGACTCTTGTGAAGGTCGTATACCCAACAAGTTTCTATTTAGCAAAGTTTTGCTCAGCTGCAGTCTTGCAGGCCTGTAGACCTCATTCTGCACTTCTGTCCTTTTTAGGTGAAGTAAGCTGTGGCTTGCATTTCTAGTTCCAGAGTTTCCTACCACAATCAGAAGCCATAACTTCAATTTTATAGCAAGGTCTGGCTTTCATTTTTTATTTACGAGAGCAGAGCTAGCCCCTTATACGAGTTTCATGAAGCCAGCTGTTGCATATGAAGCTGAAGCTCAGGAGACTGTTTCGAGTGCTCTGGAGACTGCCATTCAGGGAGGCCTTTAATCCAATTTCTAAAGAGCTTTTTGATCCTTCTCAGTCAGTTCTTATCATGATCACGTACTAAAACAAATTACTTTTCACGCTAGGCTGACCCAATGCATTCTAATTCTCCACAGTTAAATGAAGAAACTTTCAAGATGGTCAGACTCAACTTTTAAGCTCATATTTGATATTTCTGGTTCTGAATCTTAAGTGGAGATGCCAAAATAATAGGCCTTTCGTAGTGCAAAATAACAGACTGCTTCACTTAGAAGCCTCATCCAAACACCCTTGATCTTTGGGAAGATTTGCATCCCAATCTAGAGTTTATCTTTGCAGCTGACAGCTGTGATGTGTCTCAGACACCAGTCAGTCAATCATGCCTTTTAATTTAACAGCAATGCCTTAAATTAGATGCCAGGGACAACGGAAAAAAACAACATAACAAACAAACAAACAAAAAAAATACAACTAAGGAATCAACAAAAGCCAATTAATAGAGCACAGGAAAAAGGTCTTTGCTGACACACTACATCTATCTCTGATTTTTTTTTTCTTCTTTAATTTAACCTCCACATGACCCCAGCTGCAGATAATTTTGATTGGCAGCTCTCTCTCGAACTCCACAGCTACAACATCTTATGTCTGAAAAAAACATTCTAAGATTACATAAAGCCATCACAGTTCTGCATGCAACATCCAGAAATATTTTTAATAGACTTCTCATCGCAGTATCCAAAGGATTGGGAATCAACACCAGTTTGTGGCTGAGTGAAAAAAAAATGCTATTTGTTATGAAAATGAAGAGGGAAAGATGTTAAAAGAAGATTAAGAGTGAGATTGTTTTATAGGTGAAAGTTAGGTGTCTTATCTAAACTTCTTATACAATGGGGAAAGTCTATAGGGGTTTATAGCTACCTTCTCTTATATGTCAGGAAGAAAACAAGTCCAGAAGGGACTATTCCGAAGACAGTTTTCTATTATACTAAGCAGAAATCTTTCCCCAGAGAGCCATACTTTCAATTTGATACCTCTGTGCAATCCAGGAAATAACTCTTTCAGGAAGATGCCCCTTCTGATGCCCCACGTGATGAGGCCACATAGCAGCACAAGTGAGTTTCTTAAGTGGTTCATTCTCTTCCCTTTCAACATTATTGTTTTATAACCAATATAATATGTTACAGTTTCACAGACTGTGAGCACTAATATCATAATTAACCATCCAGAGTCCCAGAAAAGCAAAATCATTCATTCTAGCTCTTCTCTACAACCTTCCTCTTTCAAATCCTAAAGCTTTGGGAACAGTGTATAAGCACAAACTCCCTTCCATTTAACGATCTAGTGAGGAAAGAAAAAGAACAGCTATGAGGGTGAAGGCAGGTGCCCCCTGTCCACAGTCTGCACTGTGTGTCATGAACACTACTAGGTAAACTAAGTGCCAATTTAATAAACATAAAGAATTAGAGAATAGAACCAGAATTACTAAGGCTGGAAAAGACCACTGGATTATCCAGTCAAAGCACTGACCCATCACCACCATGCCTGCTAAACCATGTCCCTCAGTGTCAGATCCCCACATTTCTCGAACACAGTGGGCCAGTGACTCCACCATTTCCATGGGCAGCCTGTGCCAATGCCTTGCCACTCATTCTGAGAATAATTTTTTCCTAATGTTATTCCCTAATTTCTTATGATGCTATTCCTAATATCATGTCACATTACCTAGTACAGTGAACCATGACAGGCAGAGGCACCCTGGTAATCTACTGGTTGAAATCAGACCACACTGAATGGGAATTGCACAGAGTGTTGGCCTCAAGGGGAAGAATTCATTTCTGGTGTGAAACCAACTGAAGTGATTCATAACTCACTAACACACTCTTAGGAATGCCATGCAAACCAATTGAGTTCATTGCCTAAAGGACTATAGGATTTGCCCAGAGAGGTAGTGGATGCCCCATCCTTGGAATCCTTGGAATCATTCAAGGTCAGCCTTGAGCAGCCTGATCTAGCTGTAGATGTCTCTGTTCGTTGCAGGGGAGTTGGGCTAGATGGCCTTAAATGTCCCTTCCAACTCAAACAATTCTATGATCTATGACCTATTCTCATTTAGAGAAAAAGGAATGTGGAGATGAGAGTTTGGGAATTAAACAAATTTTTCTGTGTGATGATTAATGAGAAGGAGAGATCAAGGTAGATCCATGTGGGAAGAACTGCAGATTTCAAGATCGACCCATCAGTGAGATGGATAAGGGAGATTTGAGACAGAAGCATTGATCTGCACAGCCAGGATTATCTTTTCCATCCCGAATGTATTCCCCTCTAACCAACTCTATATTTATCATAGCTTTTACTTGCATCCTGTGGACAAGAGTTCAACTTATCCAGAGCACATGATCATGTTGCTTTTGCAAAGTAGGTTCAACTGGTGAAACATGACAAACTCTAACTGTGAACATCAAAAATGTCAAGAGAAGTAACCTGAAGCATCTGGACAACAAGGTGGTTTCTGATATTTTCCCAGCCTCTTAACAACTTCCTATCTTCAATTTTAAATTTATAAATCTCTTCCATGAAGGTCTGCTGAAAGCAGGTCACTATGTACCACCACCATCCAAAAAATTGCTCTTATCACTCACTTTCGAATGCTCAGAAAAAAGTGGTGTGATTTTCAAAATGGCTAAAGCTGAAATTGATTTCTGTAATGTTCACAAGATTTCTGTCCTTCCAAATGAAGGCACAAAGTCCCTGTTCAGAAAAGTATTTTAGGACCAGGTCAAGTCTCCCTCAGTCTGCAAATCATTTAAGGGTGGAAATGAAGCCACAGTGCTCAGCTTTCAAGGAAACCTAGCACAGAGCTGTGCTTATTACATGAATCCCTGCAAATGAAACACTAGGGATAAAGAAGGATTATTTATGTGGAAATTATGGGGGAGGTGGACAGGGAAATGAGAAAGGGAATGTTTAGTTTGGAGCAAGAAATCAAATAAGACTGTGGAATAGTCCTCCTCTAAAGAAGCCGTAGGGGCTTCATCATTTCACTTGTTTCAAAGCAGAACAGGGAAAATATCAGAGAACAGACTTGTAAGGAAAAAATCCAGCATGCACCACTGGGGAGGAATGAAATGCTTCCCCGCCTTGAACCTCTCTGATTCTGCATAAATCACATCAGAGTTGAGTTCACACACTGTTTGCTTCTTCACGTTGTTGCAGACCTTGGTGCAAAGCACAGAGGGGACATATTAGCATAGACACACGCATGCCTCTGTACAGAGATAAATATACGAACGCATTAAAATATAGCCATGTAGCCTAAGTTGACTGAAACCTTTTCTGATATGCATGTCACTGCCTATTTGCATTAAAGTTTATTAAAACAGAAATCGAAGAAGGACACTCATGAAATTTTACACCATGTGCTGTCTACCCTGGTCTGAAGTGCCTCAGTTTCCCCAGAGTTGTTTTCACCCTGTTGTATAAAATCCTCTCAGAACTCCAAATAAACCCATAAACACAATGACATGTTCTAACACCCAGAGCTTTGCAAGCCCAATGTAATTTTAGTTTCTTTCCTGAGCAGTATTTCCAGCTGAAGGACTTCTGTGGTCCCCAGGAACACAGTATCTCAATTCTGCATGAGCTCCAATGTATTTCTCTTTACAAGAGCCCCTGCAAGACAGGGCTATACTATTATTGCCTCTACAAGCATGAACCCAGGGGAGCTGAAAAGCTAAAGGACTAGCCTGACAGAGAGCCTGCTGTACAACACAGAAAGACATTAAATTTTCTTTATGTTATGTATCTTAAGGAAGAACAGAGAGTAAATCCACCAGAGAACACATGCATCAGAGAATCACAACATCATGGAATGGTTGAGATTGGAAGGGAGTTCTAGAGGTCATCTGATCCAACCTCCTGCTTAGGCAGGGGCACCTAGAATAGGGCAATATTCAAATGGCTTTGGAATATCAAAACTGAGTCAGGTGTGTCATGCTCAGAGTGGTTTTGCCAATGAGACACCATTCTGCAGACACAACGCAAACTCCAGTGCAGCTGCCTTGGCAGTTATCCGACCAAAGATTTAATGACGTTTTGATATGAACAGCCAAACCCTCTTCATACAGAGATGTCAGTAATAAGGATTTTGCCTGGAAAGGGAATAGAGGCAGCTGAAAACCACATGAAAGCAATCAGTGTGTGTGCACCTCTCAGTAAAGATGGTGAACAAGCAAGTTGTCAGCAGGTATTCCTCTCTTCGATGTCCTCTCCTTTGTGGAGATGTCAGCTACTCTCATCCTGCAGTTAGAAAATGCTAATCCTCCCTTCCTTGCTGGGCAAAGGCTGACTTTACCAGCACATTCTTTGACACATTTTTACTGTTTTTAATTGCAGGAGGGAGTAGACTTTGGGCTTGTTTCTGTGTATGGTTTCTTTCTTATTAAGATTTCTTTTCAAGGGATGGAATAGGCAGAATAGATGGGACATGTATTACTTGTACTAGGTTAGTGCAAAACTCTAAGGGAGGCAGTTGTACAGTTCTATGCTGGTGTATGTCTAAAGGGTAGGATGCAGAGTGGAGAAGAGTCTGTCTGAAGAACCTGAAGTTGGGAGTCAATAAAAACTACACAGCCAAGTGGCTTATGAGATCACTTTGCTGCAAAGAGATATCCATATACAAAACAACTCTGGGAAAAGTCACTATCTGAACTAGATTCGTTGGGATGAGAAACTACACTGCGTTGGCGAGCATACAAGCTCACTTTCTTGGGTTGACCACTCTCACTGGGGTCAGAAGTGGCATTATAGATTAATGCCTGGGAATGCTCTGAGAGTTGTAGACTTAATGCCACAGGATACAATGGTAGGAGAAAATAATATTGAGCACATTTGTACTACAGATCTTCAAGATAAGTGATGGTATTACTGCAGCAAGAGATTATGAAGATGAGGGATGAGTCTTTGACTTTTTACCTTCTCAGTCAGAACCCATATACCGAATGGAGTAAAACAGAACAAGAGAACAAGCAGTGAAATGTGGCATCACCCTTTTCAATCCTCCCCTTCATACAGGTTCTAGATACCTGGCTGAACTTTGATGTGAAGTGGAAGAAGATTTCCACTCCTAATACTGACACAGTTGGAACTACGTTGGTAAGGCATTTTCCTTCTAGATGCACAATTCTCAAAGGTATTAAAAAAAAAAAGTTCAGACACTGTATGATGGAAAAGATCAGATTTAACTGCAGCTCCAAAATTTCTACTGGGATGCATCTTCGGTCTGGGAAGGCATTGCACAGAGGCCATACTTCACTGACAAATATTGGAATTGCTAAAGCAAGTATTAAAAATTATTGCCACTGCCTAGCATATGTTGACTAATCTATCCCCATGTACAAACACAGACTGCAGAGAAATAGAAGTTTTCACCTTCCCAC
The DNA here is from genome assembly GCA_035772895.1 of Perdix hodgsoniae. Taxonomy (NCBI): domain Eukaryota; kingdom Metazoa; phylum Chordata; class Aves; order Galliformes; family Phasianidae; genus Perdix; species Perdix hodgsoniae. Next base: position 1,219,978 of record JAPSGF010000042.1, read on the forward strand.
AAATATCTGAGCTCCATGCTGGTCTACCAAGCTACTTCCAGAGCACTTCAAACCCTGTTGCTGCATATTTTCCTAAACAGGTCTGTCCCTTATCTCTGGGATGTGTATTACAATAGGCTATCTGGTAGGTGATCAGGTTTTTGGCATCACAAACCTTGAAATTACCCAATAAGTCTTTCACTCTCTGGTCTTTGCAAAGCCTCACTGCTTCATCTGATACTGAATGGTCAGTGTTTGCATTCTGCTTGCTATTAGCCTGTGTTCTTTTGATGACTATTTGAGCGCTATTGGATGCTCAAATTAGTAAGAATATTTTGGAAATGGTGAAACATGGATTTTTGAATCCACCACTGTCAAAGGTAGGAAATGAGAAAGGGAGGTACAAGCAGATCAATCTGACTGCAGATGAATCCTGTGGACAACTAAGACCTCAGTGTACAATCCAACGGGAAGGCAAAGGTATGTATAAGAAGTACATCAGCAGTACCCAAATCATGTGCTGCCACTACATTGCTTCATTATAGTTTAAGTAGCCAGTGGCAGCAGTTCTGTACCTGGGAGCTGTAGGTGTCCCAGTTCATTGCAGGAGAGTTGCACTAGATGAGCTTTAAAGGTCCCTTTCAACTTAAACAATTCTATGATTCTATGATTCCACGATTCTTATTCATGGTATGCTAAGCCTAGCCTTGATACAAACAAGCTTTAACCAACAGAAATCAAGGAAAACCCTATCAAAAATGGTTCTTTCTCATAAAATTCCTTGTTCTGGGAGAGGATCTGCTCAAGGAAAGAAAGGCACAGTAGTAAGCAAGTGTAGCAGTATCATCTGTCAGGGTATTAATTATGTCAACACAGATACTGAGAAGATGCCAGGAAGTCTCAGTATTTACCTATGCATTAGTAAATGACCTTTTTTTTTTTCTTCTTAATTGTTTATATTCCAGCAGTGTTAAAGGGCCTTGAATACAGTGAAAGTTATCCTGGGATTGGTGCACTGTGAACAAAACTGTTACAGACAATCCTTGATCCTAAGAGCCTGCATTAGGTAGCACCTAAATGCTGCTGTGATTGGTACTACAGAGTGAGCAATATGGGTGTGCACAGGGAGAGAAGAGTGGGTATAATAACGGACACAGAGATTCAGACTACCTTACAGATCATGGACCAAATGCAAATGTGACCTGGAGCATCTCCCATATGAGGAAAGGCTGAGTAACCTGGGTCTGTTCAACCAGGGGAAAAGAGGTCTGAGGGGGAGGGGGGGATCTTTTAAATGTTTATAAATATCTAAAAAGAGGTGAGAGGCAAATGGATGAGGCCAGGCTCTTCTTGGTGGTGTGTAGTGACAGGACAAGGAGTAATGGCCTGAAACTTGAAAACAGAAAATTCTGTACTAACATGTGGAAGAATTTCTTTACAGTAAGGATGCCAGAGAACTGGAACAAGTTGCCCAGAGAGGTAATGGAATCTCCTTTTACGGAGATATTCAAGACCTGTCTGGATGCCTACCTGTGTCACCTCTTGTATAGTACTTGCTTTAGCAAGGGGGTTGGATTCTATGATCTCTTGAGGTCCTTTCCAATTCCTGCAATTCCGTGATTAAACATCATGTGCATTAACTTTTCTTTTTCTGTGAGAAAATGCAGACAAACATCTATGAGCTACAAAACTGTCTGCACAAATGGTTGGACTCTGATCAGACCATGGATATTATTTTTCTTCCTTCCAAAACATGTCCTAACATTGAGTGGAAATGAATCCACATAAGAACAGAATATGGAGACTAACAGAAGAAAATTCCTCTGACTCTTTTTTTCTTTTCTCACCATTGGTCCACAGAGTGGTTAGATTATTATTAACTGATAGTGACAGGGAGTGTTTAGGATGGAGAGCCAGCATATGAGTCTTTTTTTTTTTTTTCTCTCTCTAAGACTCCACGAACCTAGAAATATGTCTAAAACCATCCAGCTAGCCACAGAAATACAACCCCAGGAATGATGTTCAGTCCACATCTCCAGTCCTCTTTTCAGAACACATATCTGAAGCCTAAATGTGATCCCCATGGCACAAAACGAGAATGGTGGGCAACTTGAAATCAGAGCTCAGTTCCCTCCATCCCCCAGCCCAGTACCTGCTAGCCTCCAATCCCTCAGAATGGTTTACTCTCATAATTTCTCCCTTCTTTCTGGTAAATACAATCCAAAAAAACTCCCCTGGAAATACTGAGTTCTTGTCCAGCAATTTTCAAGTAGCACGAGATAAACAACACCCAATAATTATACCTACTGATTACAAGTGACTGCTGTCTGAAGAGTTGTGTTCTATTTTATTTTCCTTTGTGGCCATCCAAGATGGTCTGTGATGGCCAAAAATAAAAAATAAAAAATCCAGGTGAGACAGATCAGCACTGTGTGGTTTCAGATGGTCCCCAGATGTCTCAGGTTGGATACGTCTTTTTTGAGCATATTAGTATAAGCCAAGAGCAACATCTACTGGCCAAGTTGTTTAGTGAGATCAAGCGTAGATCCGGCACAGCCCACACACTTTACAGGCCACAATGCACCTGTGAGACGTTTTCAGCTCGCATCCGAACACAACTAGTTAGCATCGGCACTTACCAGCTGTGGAAACTATCCAAAGCAAATATCTCAGCTCTTCACACCCAGGCTTTGCTCAGATGCATAATCTAAAATGCAGTTCAAGCTCACTGTGTCCCAGGTACTGTGGTAGTAAGCAAATATCTGTGTATCTTCACATAGAATCATAGGATGGCTTGAATTGGAAAGGAACTCAAGGATCATCAAGTTCCAGATGCTCTGCTGCAGGAAGGGTTGCAAATCTTTAGATCAAGCACTGGATCAAGTTGCCCAAGGCCCCATCCAACCTGGCTTTGAGCATCTCCACAGACAGGGCACCGACAACCTCCCTGGGCAACCTGTTCCAGCACCTCAGCACTCTCTCAGTGAAAAACTTTCCCCTGATAGCAAATCTAAATCTTCCCTCCTTTAGTTCAAAACCATTCCTCCTAATCCTATCATTATCTACTTGTGTAAAAAGTTGATTTCCCTCCTGTTTATAATCTTCTTTTATATTATAAATATTGGAAAGCTGTGACATGGCCTTGCTTCCATTGTCTGCACTTGCCCTACTCTTCCCTCAGTTTGACCAGAAGGCCCTTGCCAAGCCATGCTGGTTTACAGCCTCTCCTGCCTGCTGTCTTATTCTGAGGGATTAGAGAGCTCTTGTGCTCTCAGAATGGCATCCTTAAAGAGTAGCCAGCTTTGTTCCACCCCTCTGTCTCTAAGGACAGCTTCCTAGAAGATCTTATTCAAAAATTCCTTAAACTGAATTTCAGGGTCCAGACTCCACTCTTTGCCAAGCCCACATTCTGCAAGGTCATGAACTCAACAGGGCATGGTCACTGCTTCAGATCTTAGTGTCTTTAATGTTCTCCTCTGCATTGGTGAGCATCAGGTCCAGCAATGCTTCATCTCTGGCCAGTCTGTTCAATACCTGAACCAGAAAGCTAACATCAAAGGACTCCAGGAGTCTCCTGGATCACTTGCAGCTCACTGTGCTTTCTCCCAGCAGATATCCAGGTAGTTAAAACCACCCAGCAGGATAAGAGCATGCAAGCATGGCACTTCTTGCAGATGAAGCAAGGACTTGTCAACAGACTTCCCTTGATCAAATGGACTGTGGTAGACCTCAACCACCAGCTGTCTTTTATTGATCCCATCCCTAATCTTAACCCACAGGCTCTCATCCTGTTCCTGACTGTTTCTCAGAGAGAGCACCTTGCAGTCTATCCATCTTTTAATACAGAGGGCAACTCCCCCATGCCTCCTATTTTGTCTATCCATCTTCACAGCATAGTGCTTCTTACACGTTTTGTAAATGATGCCTGGTAGAATCACTAAATGACTTGACTTGTGAGGGATCTTAAAAGATCATTTACTTCCAACTCCACCAAAGTTTCAAGAAATTACTGGTGGGGGTATTCATGTAGTCTAACCATAGATACTGAAATTTAAATTTCCAAATCCTAAGACAAATTATTACTTTAAAGGTGGATTACGGGGAAAGAGGGGATGGAGGGGCTTCACTTTCCAAAAGGGTCTGTCTAGATTTTGTTAAATTCAATTCTATTGGCAGATCTTGTTTCCCTTCACCTTCAGCCTCTCCATTTGCAGTGCTTCTCAATGCAGAGTATGGAATGTGTGTCTATCACAGAGAAAAATTGGCATAGCTACACCCAAAAAATAGAAGCAACGAAGACTGTGAGTTCACCTTATTAGGATGACTGAGTCTGAAACTCATTATTAATGGGCATAACTTATACCTCCATCTCTGCAGCCTACAGGACAAGGCCATTAGGGCATTGATGGGTGAACAGAGCTCTAAGGAACTCCAAATCAATTACATATAAAATACAGTTTCCTATCCTCAGGAGAGCCACTTCTCCCTGCTCAGCAAGATTTAAGTGGAAGAAAGGGTGAAGCAGCTTGATCTATCTCTTCCGAGCTCACTATAAGATCACATATAGTTCCCCAAAGCATTGCCAGAGTGGGCAGCAACTCACTCAATTTTAGACGTCTGTGATACAGATATGTCATTTGAGCCACAAATTCTCCTCATACTTAATGGAGCAAATAAGCACTCTTAGGGTGTAGACTATATATTTCACCATCCTGCTTTAGGGTGAAATGATTCTCACCCAAGAATTGCCCATTTTTCTCTATTCATGGTAGAAGGAGACCCGCTGACTATTTCTGATATTGAGGATGTCACTTGGTCAGTGAAATCCTGTTCTCAAAGCACAGAGAACCAAGAGATGGCAGAGAAGCAGAAGTGGTTAAAACGGAGAGAAACTAAGAAACTGAAATGGATTAAAATGAGTGAGGAAGAGCAAGCCTGCCTGATGCAGGCAGGTGGTTAACTTGCTCTGTGTAGGCATTGCCTGCTGACTCGCAACCACATCCAACTGTCCATTTGGCAGTGCCTCCTTTCAGGACATGATGTCCAGGTGTTCCCTGCAGACAAGACTGACGCCACGAGTTCTGAGGTCTGCCATGCCCTTCTGAAAGGTAGGGATCAGCATTATTTAATAATTCAGGTGAGACTTGCTATAAGTCTGGTGCATGATCTCAGAAGAGTCATCTTCTCTCCATCTCTGCTCCTTCAGATAAGGGGAGTCTCTCATCATGACAGGGAATATAATGACAATGGTAGCTTTTTTCTCTTGTTGACTATGATCCATAGGAACAGATCACACTTGAAAGCAGTGTTGTGTATGTTTTACTGGTCCTGGTGCAGCTAAAACTATCAGATCTCTCTTTGCCAACTTCAGCCAGAAAGAAGTCATAACAAAGTCTCTTTTGATAAGAACAACATTTGCAGAAAAGACAGAAAGGGTCCTCTTATATCTAACAAAAAAAAAAACAAAACAGAACCAGAAATAAAAATTGCTCCGGGCAATCTGGGTTCAGCTCCATGCTTCCCAGTTGGCTCTTATTTCTAGATAATAGGTTGTATGAAAAAGCTGCATCTAAGCAGATGGGATGGTAGAGGTTTTCCAATCCCTGGCTGTGCAGGCACATGAGGATACATGAGGGTAATATGTGAGTAGAGGTCAAATAAAGAATTGAACATAAACCCAAGACAGGAGGGGCACTAACCTAAACAGAAAGGTTGAGGTCTTGTGTCTCCTTGAATAATGCAAGGAGCAAAATATCCTGTTACTAGCCTAGGGAGCAGACAATTAAAACACTACTTGAAGCAAATGTCTCCTGACTCTGGCTCAGAATTTCAATTAGTCTGGAAAGTCTTATTGCACTTAAGTGCAGGTTAGTGACATTTCAGAGAGGAGAGATTGATTGGGAGCCGGGTTACAGCTCAGCCAGTGGGGATCATGTCTAAGGGCCTGTCCTTAAAAAACAATGTGTGATCTCTGCATGGCATTTTCCTAGTTTAGCTCTTTCATGTCCCCTATGAGAATGCATAATCCCAGAAGCCAGAGCTATGTCCCTTCCTTTCAAACACTGCCTTATTTTCTTTCTCATTTTCTTCTCATCTCTTCTTTCTGTTGATTTTTTCCCATTTTCTTTCAGCATCCTTAGGCATCCAAGCAGTATTTCCTGTGGTTTTTTTTTTCCTCTTCAAGTTTCTAACCTTTTCTTGCCTCAAGAATCCATCTCTTACATCCAAGAAACTCTTTCTGGCTTTGCAAAACCACGTAAATCAGGAAAGAATCTTCCACTTTTTGTCTGTGATGGACAGTGACTTCTGTGTTACTGGATTTGGCAAAGCTCACAAAGAAGAGGACAGTCGTACCACAGCAATATCACAGCAGTATCAGACAAATTACACTAGTAAGTATAATCAGCCTCTTTTCATCTGAGGGAAAATACCCTCAGCCAGTTAAAAAAGTATATGAAATATGGCAGACACCAAGGAAACAAGTCCAATAACTGCTATGTCCAGACAGGACTGTCCAAAAGGTCCCTCACAAGGGCCCTGCTGGGCCTAAATCTGCCTAAAATAACTACAGTTCTGGGGATACATGCATAAAATAGGAGGCAAACAGAGAAATGGCTACTAAGTACTAAGAAAGGTTTAGGAAAATTAACTTCCTTACATCAATAGCGTATTGATGGACAAGCCTATTACACACTGTACTGTAAGAATTATCTTCTGCTCAGAGATGGTGACTTTAACTATCATCAGTGGAATTTTTTGCCTGTAAAACTGATAAATTAATTTCTGGATCCACAGACACTTTGGTACTAGCAGTGACCTGTGATGAGACGTTCCATAGCTTCCTGGTGCACTGTTTTGGCACGCTAGGCTTGCCTACAAATTAAAGAGCCGCCCTGTTGAAAGGCAGTATATATTAGCTCAGTTGGACAGTCAGCTGTCTACAAGAATTCTAGCTGGCCTGGAGACAGACTGCAAAGATAAAGCTTTTACAATGGCTGTTTTAATTGCACCCCTTCTGCAGCCACTATGGAGAGCACAGCAGTATGTGTTGGGTTTGCTGGGCATGTCTCTGGTGGGCAGAGATAGCCAATGTCTGCAAGAAAGTCCTGTAAAGCAGAGATGCTTGGGATCAATATTCACTCTTTCAGTTTTCTCTATGGCCTCCAAAGATGCTCTTGCACATAATACCTGTACATAAGCATGTGTGTATCAGGAAAAATGTGATTAAATATGAATATCCATTTTTTTCTTTATTTCCTTTCTCTTAAGTGACCAAATGCTCCTGGATAAAACTGCCATCGTTCACCCCCTCACCACAATCATCTCTCAGACACAGATTTCCATCAAAAAAGAGGTGACAGAATCATAGAATCATTAAGGTTGGAAAAAACCACTAAGCTTATCTAGTCCAACTGTCAGCCTATCCACTTACTGCCCACTAAGCCATGTTCCTCACTGCCACATTTCTTGAACACCTCAAGGGACAGTGACTCCAACACTTTCCTGGTCAGTCTGTTCCAATGCATTACCACTCTTTCTGAAAATATTTTTTTCCTAATATCCAGCCTGAACATTTCCAGGTGCAACTTAAGGTCACTACCTCTCATCCTAGAACAAGGCAGAAGCTTTCTCTTCCAGAAGCAAACTTTGGTTTCACAAATTAAATCATGCTTTCTCTGCTATGGTCCCATCATTTTGTAGATCCTTCCCATCTGTTTCCATGGAAGGTAGTTCTACACATGTGCCTCTAACTTCAGATATGTCCAAAAGATCTAGCAAAAGCCTTTCCAAAAAAAAAAACATTTGGGAACGGACTTGATTGTTCTGAAAGGTAAATATTTGCCAAAGATGACCTTGCTGTGTCCTTTGGAGATCTGTGCACATAGAGGTTAAATTACTCTTGCTCTCTGCTTGGGAGCACAGAAACATAACATGATTTTTTAATTTTTTCTTTCTTCAAAATGGTATTCTCTTCTCCCCCGATCAGCTTTGAGGAAGGCTTCGTTGTCAGAGGAAAGCCTGCGCCATATCACTGCTCATCTTTTCCCCCAGAGCCACTCATGGGTCACATGAACGAAAATCACTTGGAAACAACCCCTGACCCTTGAAAGCATCCTGGAGGTCTTCAAACACCCCTTCAACAGATTGCTCCTCTTCACATCAATGGAGTAAGATGGATTGATGGGGGATCTAGGGGGTTATTTTTTCTATGAATTATTTAGACTAACTGGGTAATATTTCATTTTACCCTGGCCTTGTTTTAGGCTTGTAATTTTTAATTCTAATAATTCCACCTCTAGCAAGCAGAGACTCCTGAGAGCACTAGATTATATCTCAGTGGGCACACTCTCGAATGCATAAATAACCTCTCTGCTGACAGCACAAGAGGACAGGCTGGGCTTTCAGTGACGTTTCTTCCCCATCCCCCCCTCCAAAGTTCTGTTAAAGGAATCTTTATCTATGTGCAGCTATTCTGCAGCATGCTTCTGTTTTGTAGCAAAAGCACTATTTAAATGCAAATGTTGACTTCTTGCCAAGAACTGGAGGGAAAATACTTGGTCTAATGATACCCTTCCAAAAGAACAACTGGTGCTGTTTTAAAAGGAACCGCATCAGAAGGAGTCAGGATCTTGGTTCTTTGCTCTCCTAACTGCTTCTGCCAGTGCCTTCCTCTGCCCTTTGAAGACATGTTTCTATCATACATTTGCAAGGAAAAAGAAAAAAAAGAAAAAAAAAAGTGCATTTTATAGTACATATAGAGGTGTTTAAACAGGCTGAACTCAAAGTCTTTTGCTCAGATTCTCCCTTCCCAGTCTTCCCAAAGAGATCCAGCCACTAGACACTCACTCCACTTCAAAATGTTCACTTTCTCCCTCCTCTGTTTCAGGACAGATGTTCCAGGTGTTAAATGTCTGGGTGACAGTGACAGTAAGGTAGCTGTTCATATTTGTGTAGGAGGGAAAGTGGAGATTCAGACTCAGTGTCTGGGTGTGAAGGAAAGGAGAGGCAGGGTGAGTGAGAAAGGGAAAAAGTGGCTGGACCAGGGTGGCTGATTTTGTTTACTCTTTTGTACCATTTGTCTCTGTTCCAGTGCTAATTATGATTTAGAACCCAAATTAGTAAATTATTGCAAAGGTAAATAGCTCAATAATGCTGAAAACATTAACAAGTGGTGCTAAACAGGAAGAGGGAAACAACACAAATATCCAACAAATACTCCCACAAAAGTGGCTTTACCTTCAGCCATAAGGCTCGCATCAAACATCCTGAGTTTCAATATATGTCTAATGCTCCTAACAGTATGGCTTTGTGTAAGAGAAGGAAGAGCTTAATGAAGCCAGGACTTGTCCTCAACCCACACATGCACTTCACCAGGACCAGACAGGGCAGAGGAATTGTATGGGGATATCACATCTTGCCTTGAATGGAGAGTGTTGGGAAAAGGATGGATGTGATGGAAGACTTGTCAACTGTGAGAGCTGTATCACAAGCTGGGGACGAAACACAGGGCAGTGCAAGCTGTCTGTCAGTCTGTGTGATGCACCTCAGCCATAACAGCTTCCCACAGCCATCCCTTCTATGTTGCTCAGGGCTTTGCAGGCTGCTGAGTTTCCGTCTGCTTTTATCTGATGTGGTTCAGTTACCAAGGAGACAACGATCTGTAAGGGGGAACCTTTGTGACATCCAGGGGAGGAAAGTCAATGCAGATCACTCAGGGGATGAGAATGGCCCTGAGCTCAGAGTTTAGGAGTGAGGAAGCATGTGCCCTGGCTCATGTGAGGTATCCCAGGCAGGCTACAGTCTAAAGGCTTGCAAAACACTTTTTCAAATGAAATCAATTCAACTGTGAGTTGAGAAAGAGTCTGCCTTTTCTCAGCATCAACTGAATATTCATGTCCAATGGGATCCTGATCCAGCTGCCAACAAAGTGTTAGTGCTCAGGTCCAATGGTTCAAGACTCATGGCACTTGAAAAAAAGCCACCAGGATCCATGTTACCCCTGCTGTCCATCTGTCCCCAATGAGCCCATGCATGCAAACAAGGCTCTCAGCATCCTCTGCTCAACAACATCCAACTGTAACACTGGATGAGAAATAGACCCCTTGCATAACATCACCTCACCCCCAGTGAACCAACAGGCAATAATTCTCCTTGAATCAGAGCTAATAACTTAGAGTGGGGTAGGAAGTTTTAGCAGCTGTCCTCCAGTATCCACAGTCTGCTTTTTTTTTTCCCTCACTTTTCATGGCCCAGTTGTCCTTCACCCTGCCTAGATATTTTTTTCAGGCTTGGCTGGAATTGAGAGGTGCAGCATGAAGGGGATGCTGTGCCGCACTGAAGGTCAGAAGAGACGCATCTCCAAACACATGACTTGTTGAGGACAAATAAACCCTTGACTGGAGCACTGCAGCTCTTGTTATTCCTGACTTGTCTTTAGCAATCACTTGCTGCAAAGCGCAGGAAAGCACTGAGCCAGCACAATCCTGTTCCTTCCTTTCTGCTGTAACACAGCAGCTTGGAAAAGCTCCCTCCAACAGGCAGAGCCACCGGCAGATGGGGTACTTCTTCCCAATCTTCACCTGATGATCAAATTATAACCTTGAAAGATGAGCGCTGAGGGACCTTGTTAACTAGCAGGAGATTGTTTAGCGAGCGCCTGCAGAAGTGGATTAAAAACCAATAACTCACAGGAAGGCCCTTCCTCTAGCAGCTAGGAAAGAGGGAAAAAATATTTCAGTCCTATATATTCTCTTCTCCTGGGGAAGGCTCCATAGCTGAAATGTCAGATTTCATTTCTTTCCAACATGGATTTTGCAAATAACTCCTTTACTTCTTTTTAAGTTCAGCAGCTAATATGTCGGAGCACTGACAGTCTCCAGCAATGATTTAATGGAAGAGAAAATATGCTTCTCCTGTGTCACTTTTTAAAAGGACTCAGCACAAAGGAGACTGTAAAGGAAGACGCACTCAAGATGTAGTGACCCCACAACAGGTAGCCAGGGTTGCCCAAGCCATAGCTGTCCCCCCTTTCTCCTCTTTGTACATAGGAAAGCAGTGCAGGGATGGGATTATCATGAGCGAACATAGCTTTTAACCAGCCAGGAGAAATCAATATCCCTTTAAATCTGAATTTCTGTTTTTAACAGATTTCAAAGAAAGACATGAGCTCTGAGAGTGCTAGCAGTGTAGCCATGAGCCAGCACAGTGAACATATTTGATTAGCAGATTTTGTACCCTTTTGTAATCACCCCAAATTCACCTGATGACCAAACCCACAATACATGGGAATAGACCTTCTGGACAGGATGTGGTGGCCCGTCTCTGGTTATGAGAAACAGATTTATTAAGGCTGGACAGGGTTGCATATCTGGCTCAAGAAATGGACCAACCTACCCCAAGGTGTCTTATTCTGGTTGTGGTTCATAGAATCATAAAATCATGGAATCATTAAAGTTGGAATAGATCTTTAAGATCATCTAGTTCAACCATTACCCTATTACGACCATACCACTAAACCATGTCACTCAGTGCCACATCTACCCTTCTTTTGTAAACCTCCAGGGATGGTGACTCCACCACCTCCCTGGGCAGCCTGATCCAATAACTCACCAGTGCTTCTGAGATGATATTTTTCCTAATATCTAACCTGAACCTCTTCTGGCACAACTTAAAGCCATTATCTCTGTCACTGTTACCTGGGGAAGGAATTTGACCCCCACCTCACTGCAGCCTCTTTTCAGGGAATTAGAAAGTAATAAGGTCTCCCTTGAGCCTATTCTTCTCCAGACTAAACAATCTCAGTTCCCTTAGCTGCTCCTTGTAAGACTTGTGCTCCAGGCCCTTCACCAGCTTCCAGTTTCACTGCCCTTTTTTGGATGCATTGTGATTATACGATTGTGATTGCTGAATCTTAGCAGATCAACTTAGAAATGGTTGGAGCCAGTAGCACAGCTTATTTCAGACTGATTTGGAGCTAGACCATAGGATGTGAACAAGGGTTCTATAAATAACAAGCAAGACTTTTTTTTTCACTAACTATATCTATCTATGGTTCTCAGAGCAGCCATATAGTGCAGCTGTGATGAAAGGAGGCCTATAAAGCTTATTTTCCCCAGCACAAAATTTCAGCTGATTCTGATGCATAACACACCGACTGCCAACTTGAACAACAGTGTAGGAAAACCATGCTCCAGCAGTAGTCACCCCATGCCTTTGGAACACTGAGCAATCAGGATCTCCAGTATGATTTTCCAACACATCCTTGACCCTGTTGTGCTGAGAGTTTGCTCAAGACCAGGAAAAAAAAGGGACGGGGGTGTGTGGAATATCATCTAATGACCAGAAAGGTCAAGTCTTCATCAAAGAATGAGGCAGAGATGTTTTATCAGAACATTCTATAATAAGGGTTCCCTGAAACACTAACCTTTAGCTAATTAAAATATTTTCAGCCCCAAAGACACATCGATTTTGTTATGTTTTTGCATGAAAGAAGAAAAAGTTAGAACCAAATGCTCTTTCTGAGACATTCCCACTAGACCTCTTTTGAGAGGAGCAGGAGGACAAGAAATGGGAGTGTGTCACTGCTGGGGGAATTTTGAGGGAATTTTTTAGATAGGTAGGAAATTTTTATACCATTTTCTTCAAATGTGTGGAAGTATTTCCCCATGTGCACTTGGATTTCTGGTGCCCTGAGAATGACTTATAGCATCCTCAAGCTCTCTGAGGCTAAAGGGCAGCAGATTTCTCTAAAAATCACAGAATCGTAGTATTTCCTGAACTGGAAGTGAGCCGTGGGGAACACTGAGTCCATCACCTGGTTCCACACAGGATCACCCAAAATCCAAACCCTATGTCTGAGTGCTCCTTGCAGCTTGGGGTCATGCCCACTGGCCTGGAGATCCCGTTCCATGCCCACCACCCTCTGATGAAGAACATCCTCCTAACCCCCACCTGACCTCCTCCTCTGACACATCTCCGTGATGTTCCCTTGGGTCCTCTTGCTGTCAGCAGTGTGCAGAAATTATGTAGCCAGCTGCCAGCCACCACAGGTGAGATGTAGGTCCTAAGCCACCACGAGGCAGCTCTAAGCTGCCATGGAGGGGCTGTAGGCCACCATGAGGCCTCCCTTCATTCTGCTCTGTGCTGAGCAACGCTAGGGACCAAGAAAACTCATACATCTTGCCCTCCAGAACTTTCCCCTTCTTCCTAGCCTTCCTTTGAATGATCTCTAATAGTTTTATGTCCACCCAGTGCTTGAGGTGAGGCTGCACAGCGCAGAGCAGAGCGAGACAATCCTTTTTCCCCTTCATCCTCAGAGAACGCTTCCACTATGCCTGAATGGAAAAGCAGGCATGGATAAATAGATGGATAGCGCAAGAGAAAAAAAAGATAAAATGAAAGGAGAAAATGAAAGAAATCAAGAAAGGAAGAGCCCATCAGTGGTGGCAGGAGCAGCTGCCTTTGCAGATCTCCAGCTCAAATGCTTGTCTTCTGTTTGCCTGTGTCTTCCAGAGTGAGAGCAGCATCTGCTTGCAGGAACGCAGCACAGCCAAGCGGAAAAAAAGGTCAACTGCTTTCCCTGCATTCCCCTCTAGGTTGCAAGCAGGGAGAGCTCTCTCCGGCACCGCACGGTACCTCAGAGCTTCTTTGGTCTCATCCTCTCCCCTGATGAATATTCTATTGGGCCACATGAGGACACAAAGGCAAAGACCACCCCAGGCCAGCGTGTAGCACAAGAAAGCAAAAGAGAGACGAGCTGCACGCTCCTATTCACCCTATCTCCTGGAGAAAAAGAAATCCAACCAGTCAGTCCCTTCCCCATGACCTGAGCTCACCCTCAGGTCTCAGAAACCTTATGGGTTGTGACACAGGAGATGAGGATGCTGAGAACCTGGAGGTGACACCACATAAGTTCAGTGTCCTTTCAGGAGTATGCAATCTTTTCCTGCTCTGTTGACTCCATGTAACAAACTTATTCCTTTCGCATCCTGACTGTGTTTAACTATATTTTTAAGATGTGCTGTTCAAGAATCCAGAGCAAAACCCCACAAACATATTGACCTGATACGGTCACAGTAGAGATTTGGACCCATCTGCTGTCTCCAGGCTTCACAGGGTGACCACAGTGATGAATACACACCCTCAGACCTGGCTTTCACACACAGGCCCAGCATCCAGCCCCTTCATTACTCCATCTTCTTGCACCTACTGCCAACTACCCTGCTCTACTCACTGTAGTATGCCTCTACAGTGGCATCACAGTTGTCCTTTCCCTGTATGTCCACGCTTTGGCAACTGCATTAATTCCCTCGAAATGGTAGAAAATCAGAGATCCATCTCTAAATGGCCTCCAGATCTCAGCTATTCCCAGGTCACCAGTAGGTGAAGACCTTCTAGCTGGTCATAGGTTGTGTGGCCGCTTGCTAAGTTTGTGCCATAGAATCATAGTATTGTGAAATCATAGTCATAGATTTGACATAGTCATGTCAAATCATGATTGGGCTGGAGAGGACCCTAGAGATAATCTAGTTCCATCCCCCTGCCATGGTCAGGGTTGCCACCCATTAGATTAGGCTGCCTAGAGCTGCATCCAACCTGGCCTTTGAATGTCTCCACAGATGGGGCATCCACAATTTCTCTGGGCAACCTATTCTAGGACCTCAGCACTCTCTGAGTAAAGAATTTCTTCCTAACATATAACCTAAATCGACTCTGTTTTAGTTTAAAGCCATTCTCTTTTGTCCTGTCATTATCTGTACATGTAAAAAGTCACTCCCACTTCTGCTTATATGCTTCCTTCAAGTACTGGAAGGTCACAATGTGGTCTCCCTGGAGCCTTCTCTTCTCTTCTCCAAGCTAAACTAGTCCAACTCCCTCTACCTTTCTTCACAGGAGAGGTCTTCCAGACCTTTGAGTATCTTTGTAGCCCTCTCCAAAGGATGCCAGCTCTGTGTCCTTCTTGATCTGGAGGCCCCAAGGTAATACCTCATGGGTTCTTATGAGGGTGGAGCAGAGGGGGACAATCACCTCTTTCACCCTGCTGGCCATCCTTCTTCTGATGCAGTTCAGGATACAGTAGGCCTTATGGACTTCAAAGTCCTTGGGATCCAAGCAGGTTTGGAAAACAGATTACTCACAGTCCTAAATGATATCTACTTGGGCCTAGAAAAACGTCCCAGACATCCCCATATCATCTACTCCCTGCATCCACTACTTCACAACACTTATCAACGCAAAGGAAAAAAACATCCCCTTTAATGTCCTAAGCTGGCCAAGAGCAGCACACCAGGGACAGATTTGAGGCCTGCAGGAAAGAAAACATCTCTTTACACCCCGAGCAGTGGGAGAGCTTTCTTTCAGAGGAACATATGCCATCTGTTCCCGTCGCCCACAGATCCAGCACGGCTGCATCATCGCACTGCCAAGCACATGGCATTAGTGACAAGCTCCAGCCAGGCAACACTTAACCTCCCTCCGTCCTGGACTGGAAGATGCTGCCAGGGCAAAAACAGACAGCAGGATACCCTGAAAACCATCACATCTGACTTGGGAAGGTAGCTCCAAGGAGGCTCTCAACAAACTCGCTTGCAGCCTCCGATGAGACTTTGCAACCTAACAGGGCAATTTGCAGGATCAGTGCATGCACAGGCTTGTAAAACAAAAGGAAGGCAGCCAGGTTTGCCTCGCTGCTTCTTCTGGCCTTAGCCCATTTGGTTGTCACCAGGGAATCCCTTGCACAGCCTCAGTAGGAAGTCCTCAACAGCAAAAGAGCAGCAAAGCTCCTTTGGGATTGAAATCCAAAAGAGGGGACAGACCTGGAGTAAGGAAAATCTGCTTCCTATGCTTCCTCCTCTGCCTGAAACCAGCTTTGTTCAGAGAGGGCTCCTGTATTCATGTTTAATGATCCACTCTTCATTTACATTTAATTAGAGGAATCAAAGAGCCAATTAACAAGATCTACACTAAATACAAACAACAGGGATTGCTGGGTGACTCACAGGGGCAGAGCCAAAAGGTGGGGTATTGCATTCAGTGTAACTAAACCTCAAGGCAGACTGTGACAGAAGGCACTGTATCATGTCACTTCTCTGACAGTCAGGTGATTAAAATCAGTTATTTCTAATTCCTTTTTTTAAGCCGGACTATCTCTGTAACCAATTTTGCAAGTGGCTGCACATGCAGCTGTGCCAGCACAGCTGAGGGTGGAAAAAGAGGAAAGTATGGAGGAGGTGAGGCTCGAAAATCCAATAGCAATTGGAAATACCACCTAAGACTTGAATCACATAGCTTGCAACCAGATGACTTTCAGCCTCAGCCTCAGGGCAATCCTTCTGCCAAGAATGCAGACCTCATACTAGTACTAGAGGTATTAGAAGTGTGTTATCTACACCTTGTATGTCTGCAAAAATCAAGAACAAAAGGGTCATATCTACTCCCAGTACAAAACAGATGAGGTAGAAGACTACAGTGCTGCCCGATTCAGACTTTCTTACACTGTTGGATATGAGAGCAGTGGACTCATAATATGGGCTGGTGGACTGAGATTTGTGATCTGGTTCCTTTTCTGAAGATATTATTCTGATGTTTATTTTGAGATGGGATGAAAAACTGTGTTTATCCTGTCAAGGCTTATGATTTAAAGAGGTCAGTATAACCTCTGTTGAAGCCAGGTGTTTTAGACATAATAATGAGAAATATGATCAAACTGAGTTTTGTCATCTGTGATGCAATGATAGAATCACAGAATCACTACGGTTGGAAAAGACCTCTAAAACCATCTAGTTCAATCATCAACCCATCCCTATCATGCCCACTAAACCATGTCCCTAAATGCCATATCTATCCTTTTCTTGAATACCTCAAAAAGACAGTATCTCCACCACCTACCAGGGCAGTCTTCACCAATGCATTACCATCCTTCCTGAGAAAAATTTCTCCTAATATCCAATCTGAAATTCCCATGGCATAACTGACAACCATTAAAATGGCAATGGCACAGTCTAAACATTATGTGGGGGTAAATGAGTTCTTGTCTCTCCATAATCTGCCCAAATCTGGGATTTCCTTACTCTTATGCTGCCATCAACAAAGTTCTGTAAGAAATGAACAAGAATTTTCACACAGACCCATTTCTCTACCTGGTCTTCCCAGCTGCCTGATGGTCTATAGACTTCACTGAACCCTGTCCAGTTTTTCTGACAAGGAGTATGGATCTTTTATTGGATTATGACCTTAACTTGCTTAACTGGTGTTCACGCCAAAGAGAAGTAGCAAATGCTCCAGCCGAGTCTGAACAGCATAAGCGAGAACAGTCCAGCATCCTAACATCCAAAAATGAAGCATCACAAAGGTGACAGTGCCTTCAAAAAACAGCGTGGAGACATCTCTACCAGATCATCTTAATAAAGTCTGACCTACACATGTGATTGTTCATTGTGGTGCAAATCCAGAGACCTTCCACCTAACTCAGGGGAATGACTCCATCTTTGTTCTTTGGCAGCTGCTGCTGAACTCTGGCCTTTTCTTGAATTAAGATGAAAAACACTCAGTACAAGGCAGAAAACAAATGGAATAAGCTATGTGATAGAGACTTTCCAAGGGCACAATTCAGTTTATCATTAAAACACTGAAAACCTACATGAGGTGATTAAAGGTGTTTCCTCTGCACAACAGAACAGCCTCATTTAATACTGTATAGCTCCTCTCTTTCCAGCTGCCAACCAGCCTGGATGCAAGGGTATCAATCTATGAGGGAGAATCCTTTTTCTGAAAAATAAGTGAGTAAAAGCAAAGAATAGGAGGGTAAAAGGTTAAATGAACAAGGTACACAAGGAACATGGTTAAGTGGGTATGCCAGTGTTGGGTAGATGGTTGAACTTGATGATCTTAGTGGTCTTTTCCAACCTTAATGGTTCTCTGTTTCGATGATTCTAAATGCCTTGATTTCTTCAAGATTATCACAGAACCACAGAATTGTAGGGGCTGGTAGGGACCTCTGGAGATCATCTAGTCCAACCTACGTGCCAAAGCAGGCTCCCTACAGCAGGCTGCACAGGTAGAAGAGTTATGAATAGATCTAGGAAAACATCACAGATCTCCTTGTGAGGCTCTGGTCCAGCATCCTTGAAATCCCTCCTAGCACAAAACGACAGCTAATCTGTATGCAGAAGCCCATGTTGTGCAGCACAGATGACATACTCAGAATATAAAGTTAATTTCAGCTTGCTGCACCATAAGAAAACACCCACATAGAAAGAAGTTTCATGTAACATTATTTTTCTTCTTTTTTTTTCCTGGCAAAAGTACATAACTGGCAATACCAGATGTTTCACAAATTCATGCATTCTGTCAAATTGTTTGTCTTAAATAAAAGCAAAGCTCAGTGCAGAAATGTAGAGCCAATATTTGGGTTTTTCATCTCAAAAATACTGGGGAGAGATGTTGGTCAAAATCTTCCCTCTGTTTTATTTTGAAGAAAAAAATAAAGAAATCATCCAAACTGAAAGCAAAGCATTCAGTTTCCAGTTTCAGCAAAAGACTGCATTCAGCCCCAAATATTCACAACCCTGAATCATCCAAGATTTCTGCAGCTCTCCTCCCACCTCTGCCTGCACATCCACTGCATGCAACTCACTGCTCTGCTCTGCCCATTGCAAAGCCTGATGCATGTTCAGAAGGGCCAGTCCTCGTAAGAATCCCCATCGACTTACACTTCCCCACATTCATAGAGATGTGTTGCAATGTGATGTTCAGGGGCAAGTGGTTTATGGAGGGCTCACTGGATAAATGACCCACGGCAGTCATCCTTGTGTATATTTTAAATGTATGTTGAGAAAAGGTATTAGGCTTTTTACTTCCTAGTCCCCTTTCAAGAACAAACAACAAAAATGTGTTGTGCCTCAGGCAGTCTTTTCATTATCTTACAGAGTTCATGCAATAAAGTCTGTTAATTAAAACATGAATATTTAAAATAGCTTTCAAGAATGGAAGCCTTATCTCACCAGAGGAAAGAAGAAGGAAAAAGAAGGGGAAAACGTAGTAAAGCACAAAAAAAGCATGTGATAGTTCATTTTGCCAGAGGAGTATTCAATTATTTAATTGCAGGAAGAATGCGTTTTCCTCAGCTGACATTAGATGTTCATTTGTAGCAGGAGGGGTGCGGCAGAGGAAGGTATGGAGGGTGAAGAAGAATGGGAAGACTGTTAATTAGAATGAAGAGGATTAAGCTATCATTTTTAGCAAAAAACATCTCTTGTGAAGCTGGGACTTTCTCAAGTCCATGAGCCTGGAAGTTAGAACAGTCACAGGTGTCAACTGTGTGTCCAGTCCTGGCCTCCCCAGTTCAAAAATGATGGATTTCCTAGGAGTCCAGCAGAGGGCCACAAAGAAGATGAAGGGCCTGGAGGGTCTCCTGTATGAGGAAAGGCTGAGTAATTTGGGTCTAGATGTAAGGAATTTTTTTTTTTACAGTAAGGGTAGTAAGGCACTGGAACAGGTTGCTTAGAGATTTGGTGGATGCCCTATTACTGAGACACTCAAGTTTAGGCTGGACGGGGCACTCACTAACCTGAACTAGCTGTAGGTGTCTTTATTCATTGCAAGGGATTTGGATGAGATCACCATTCCTTCCAACTCAAACGATTCTGATTCTGTGATATGATAGAGTTACGTCTGCATGTACAAACCAGTGCACATCTGGAGACACCCAAATTAATCTTCATGTGCTGTATGGGGCTTGTGCATAAATGACAACATTTGATTTAGGATATGCAAGGCAGGAGGGCAGATGCTCAGCAGAGGCCAAGAGACTCCAAAACTTCAGACCTCCACTAAAAACTCCAAAGCCAAATCCCTCCAATGTTCACACTGCAGGGAGGGATGCTGTAGACTCTTCTGATGAAGAGCCACAAGTCAAGTAGGTTTGTGCCAGAGCTTTAACAAAGAAGTAGTGGTCCCTGAGGATGGACCCAGTTCAAACCACCACTTATGTTTGTACTGGGCTTTGAGCAGATCAGGAATCTTTTGCAAGAAGGCTGACACATACTACAGTTTTATGTTATAGAACAGGGAAGAGGGAAGTACGTCCCACCAGTGATGTGGGCTTGGGGATGGCTCTGGAAAATGATAGTTTCAAAGCAAGTCTGTTGTGTCTGTTGATTTATCCTGTGTAGAAGTAGCATGGCCACCAGATTTCTCCCACCAAGACTTCCCTCCACTTATAACAACTCCAGAACAGGATCTGCTTGTCCTCTCTTGATCATCAAACCATGCAAGTTATCCTCTCCAACCAGGCTATCAAGCCACAATGGGGAAATCATCAGCTCACTTGTAGCGGTTAGCAGAAACTGTACATCTCTCAGGAAGGATCTCTCAGTTATAAACAAAACAAGTGTCTTCCAAATGCACCATGATGCTGATCTGGATAGTGAGTCAATTACTCTACAGGGGGCTTTCAGCAAACTGCAAGGCAAAACACAAGTCCCAGGTTGCCCTTCCCACAGTTCCTCCTCCCCATCGCTGCCTCCTGGAATGGAAAGAATGAAGCATGAGTCAGCCCCTTGTTCCAGTACTGATTTTACATGCTGTGGGCCCCAATGGGACAGTTCAGAACAGGAAGCAGCGTGTCCCGTGTCTCCATGCATTCCACTATGGGGATCTCAACTCTAGGACATGTTAATAGTTGTGTAAAGGCATGTGGATGAGCATGGTTGTGAAGGAATTGACGTTACTGCACGTGTGGTATCCATTTGCACATTTACATGACTGTGTGTTCATTCCAAAACACGTGTCCATCTGCTCAGTTGATGGTCAAGCACGTTCATGCATGTGCATGGAGGCACATTTATGCCTGTGTGTATATCTGCCTTCCCTATCTGGATTTATACCGTCATATGCAAACGTGATTCCATATGAACACACACTTGGACATTCATGTCAAGTCACAGATCTCTTCCTGCATGTGTATCTCTGTGCATGTACATCCATGTGCCGATTCAAGCCTTTGATTCTCTGCACGTTCATGAATGAAAATGCACATGAATCTGTATGCCTCTGCTGCTCGGCACTTACCCAGGCACCTCCGTATGTACTGTGACTGTGCACACAGATATGTACATTTCATCTTGCTAAAGGACAAGCAAGAGTCATAGAATCATTAAGGTTGGAAAAGACCACTAAGATCATCTAGTCCAATCACCAAACCACCATCACATCCCCTCAATGTCATATCTATCCTTTTCTTTAAAACCTCCAAGGGATAATGATTCCACCACCTCACTGGGCAACCTGTTTCAATACCTCACCACTATTTCTGAGAAGAATTTTTTTCTAGTATTTCTTTTGCATTGCAGAGTAGGAAAGAAGCTACAAAGCAGTCCTGTTGTAATGAGGAAGGTGTACACCTTGGGCTTGCATTCAAAGGTCATCCACTCACAGACACTTCCCTCCCACAGCCACACGCACTTTCTCATCAAACATCCATCACATGACATGAATCACCAGAAAAATAGCTAGTATAGCAATTATATGACTTCTTTGACCCACCAGTCAGGCCAGAAGTGCTCCAGAGATGTTATCTACTGTGCAGCTAGCAATCAGGAGATGTAGAAAGGTGCTGGTAACAGGAAAACCTGGAGGCAGTAGTGGAAGATAGAAGTCTTGGATACAAACAGCAACAAGAGCAGCTGGACTTGTCACAGTAGAGGAGTACTGGACTTCATGTTGCAGAAAATTGGGCTTCATCCTTTCCAGTTCTCACTATTCCAATATTAAGAGTAGAAAGGGCAGCATGCCACTTTTTCCTCCCTTCTGAGACATTTGGAACATTAGGTAGAAGAGTGGACTATAACGTGGATTGTAGAGACTAAAGACTAGACAAAGAATTTAGTTATTCCATCTTGCAGCAAATAAAAGATATCAGCTCAAAGCAAAACTCCCAGAAAACTTGCTGCTCCTATGATGACATAGGT
The DNA here is from genome assembly GCA_035772895.1 of Perdix hodgsoniae. Taxonomy (NCBI): domain Eukaryota; kingdom Metazoa; phylum Chordata; class Aves; order Galliformes; family Phasianidae; genus Perdix; species Perdix hodgsoniae. The sequence goes on from JAPSGF010000042.1 coordinate 1,241,925, forward strand.
TCAAATCATGGCACCACCAAGCTGCCTGAGGGACAAGAATGGGACAGAGTAGAGTGGCATGTAAGAGCTGCTGAGATAGAAAAGCCATATCTGCCCTGACAGCTGGTGGGATCCATTGTGGCTCTCCCCTGAGGTCTTCCCTTCTCCTTGATGGTTCCTCAGCTGCAGTGGGTCTGCAGGGGCAAGCAGCTGAACTCTCCAAAGCAACCTCCTCTATGGACCAGAAGCAAAGAAGCATGAAATGCAATCTCTTTAAATATCTTTCTATGGTTACCTGGAGACTGTCCTAGTCCCTGTGTCTTTTCTTCTTCACTGACTACCTCCTTCAGTAAGCAAGATGCCTTTCTGAGAAGCTTCTCTGCTGTTCTGTTTGCATTTCTTTTATTCACATTATTTATCTCAAGTCATACCACCTTTCGTTGGTCTTGGCTGACCCTGATGCTTGATAGTGAGCCTTATGTCAGGCTAGCTAATAAAGTATCCCCAGATCTTAGCATCTGAACATGAGGGAAAAGAATTTAGAGAGGCTAACATAGTTGACCAATTAAACACTGCTGAGGAAAGTAGTCAGCCAGATTTAGATAGCAGACTTCTGAGTCATGGTGGGAACATCACAAACACCTGTTCTGTAGGCTGAATCACCCTGGAAGGGCTATGGTGATACTGGGTCTGACTTACCCCAATTCATCTTCATCATCTATGGTCAATACATGTCTATACATAGAGCACAGCTTCATGGGGCCTGTCCCAGGTTAGATCACTCAAAACCCAGCAGAGCACCCTGAAATGTGCTTTGACAAATGCTTAGGAAAACATGTTCATGTGTAGTATTAAAAGAAGCTTACAGAGTAATTTAAGACAAAATGAAAAAACAAACAAAACCAAAACCAATAAACTAAATGAAGAAGTAAGCAGTGCTGTGAGGAAGAGAGGATATTTATGGGCAGAAATATATAGTCTTTGGACATGTTTATTGATGTTCCTTTGACAGGCTCAACTCATGCACTTAGTCAAACATCACATATCCCTGTAAACAGCCGGTCTGGCCTTTGTTAATGCTTTGCTGCTGGATATGGACAGCAGTGTCTTGTCAAGCACACATCTGCAATGGGGAATCTGGTGCAAATGTCTTCTTTGTCCAGCTCAGCAGAGATCATTAACCCACTGCTTTCAGGGAGCTTACTCTCAGTCCCAGGTTAATAGGTAACAAAAGCAGAACTGTCACCAGTGTCATGGAAAGGATTGTCACTCCCTTGACATCTCCCTACATCAGGACTATTTTTCCATTAGATAGCTGCATTTGCACATCACCCATGTCTCTAAGCCCGATTGTTCCTCATGGCACTGATTTTAAAACCAAGAAACAATACACACAACCACAGAACTGCTTCTTTCCCCATATGGGCTTTAGGTTGACCCATCATGCAGGTCTCCAAGAGATAAGCTGAACTTGCACCACAGTCTTCCTCATGGCACATGAATCACAGTACTCAACAGCATCCTCCACATCCTCGATTCTCACAACAGAAGAAGTAGCAATGGGATTTTGTTCTAGATCTTAGTCACACTAGTAAGTTTGGTAGAAAATAGCTAACAGACTTCAATTATGGGAAAGGGACATCAAAACTGGAAAGCAATTTCATCTGCTGGCAATAAAAATACTAAGTGCATAGGGATCACTGCATAGTGTGACTCAATTTATTCTGGGGAGCAAGAGGCATAGGGAGGCATAGAAGAGCAATCACCTCCCATGTCTTATCCAGTCTCCAGAAGATCCTGAACCAGTAATTCTGTGTAGATATTCTGCATCAGTCTCAGGGTCTTGACAAGAGACTGGTCAGCAACAATTTGCATCCCTGTTCTTCAGTCTCCATATTCAGTGATAGGTCTGGTGAAATCAAATGAAGAAGGCACCTACATTCTCGGCTGTTTTACCCACTTTCCTAGAATCATAGAACTGTAGAATTGGGTTAAGGTTGGAAAAGACCACTAAACATCTTGTCCAACCCCAACCCATCACCACCATGTTTAATAAGAGTAATGCTGAAAGAGCACAGCTGTGGCAAGAAGATGGTACAAAGCCAGGGCAGCTTGTTCAGGAGTATGGAGCTGCAATTTTCATCCTTCCAAATCCTTTAGCTTCCTTATTGCTTCCAAGTACTGGGAATATCCCAAGCCAGTAACTCTTCTTTTGACTGCACAGACCACTCAAGGCCCATTGAGAGCATTCAACTTAATGAGCTGTGTGGCAATTATCTCACTATCAAAACCAGAACCAGGGAATAAAAAGGCATATATTTAAACTCAACAGATCTACAATTCTGATGATGCACTAAAGTGTGTCCCTTCTCAGCTTGTTTTTTTTTTTTCATCCTGCCAACATACTGAAATGTAAGATATCAGTATCAGATTCCTGCCTGCAGTAAGTGCAAGGAAATGGTGTACCAAGTGGAGAGTCAGCAACTGGAAATGACATTGGCAGAGCCACACCAGGGACACACAGATGCTTAATCCTCCTTCGGTTAAAGTGTCACAGAGCCACACTAAGTGATACTCGTTAAGAATCCAAAAGCAGTTTCCCAATTTATTTAGCTCAAGGTTGCTTCAGTGATGCCTTGAAGGTTGACAGGCTCATAGGAGACAGAACCAGCACCTGAAGATACTACAAGAACATAGATTATAGAATCTTAGAATGGCTTGGGTTGGAAGGGACTTCAAAGATCATCTAGTTCCAATCCCTCTGCCATGGGCAGGGTTTTCAGCCACTAGGTCAGGCTGTCTGCAGCCCCACCCAACTTGGCCTTGAACACCTCAAGGGATAGGGCATCCATAACTTTTCTGGGCACCTCACCACCCTCTCAGTGAAAATTTTCCCCCAGAATCTAATGTTAATCTCCCCTCTTTTAGTTTTAAGCCATTCCCCCTTGTCCCATCACTATCTGCCTGTGTAAAAACTTGTTTTCCCTCCAGAATGCAGAATAATTGGGATGAGTTGAAGAGGTGACAGTGATGCTCTGGAGAAGGTATGGAATCTACTGCTCTGCCCAGTTTAGAAAGAAATTCGCTTGGAGCTTGCCTGTCTGCTCTCAGAGCACTTGATAAGCTCTCAACTTTTTGGAACTTCTATTCACAGCCTGTTAGCCCCAGCTCCTCCCCTCCTGGATCTGTTGTCTGCCAGACTTTTACAGAAACTGGGCTGTGCACAAACTCTGCTAAATCCTGACTTCACATGAAGTCTTTGAGAGCTACATCTAAATACAGGAAAACAACATTTAAAAAAAGAAGAAAGAAAAAAAAAAAAAAAAGAAAAGAAACTATACCACTCCTTCATTGAAATGTGGGAGAAACTCAAGAACCTTATTCCCTGAGGAAGAGAATCCACCTAGTCAGACAGCTCAGCACCAATGAAATCCATAATCAGTCACCTGAAAACTATGGATCCAGTTCTCTTGGAAGGATGATGTTTCCTGTTTTGCAGCCTGCTCTGATTATTTAAGTACATCAGAGGTTCAGGGTAGGTGGTGAGAAGGGCCAGAAATTGCTGTGAACCCTCTCTTCTGAGTCATTAGCATCCTCAGTCTCATATTCAGCAATGGGGGCTGTGAGGTTGCATTGCAGATGTGATGATTTTGAATCCGATGTCTGTGTTTCCCAGCACTGAATTTCACCCCATATTCCCTAAATATTTCATATACTAAATATTTTGGGGCAGCTCCTATGTATTCTAAATCTGAGAGGATGTTAAACGGTGATAAATGTTTGGGAAAAAAGAAAATAATAATAGTAAAGAAAAAGTGCATAATTGAAAGGCTGGGCCTTTCACCAGGGCTGCTACTCATTACATTACATTACCCATAAATGTCCCCTCAAAGCAATAATAGGAATAGCTGCCTGTAAAATTCCCTTGGAAATTGGATGTAAATTCCACCTTTAGTCTTTTTTCTACAACAGTAGCACATTCTGATGGTAATTGCTGATGTTTCTGCATTGTGATCATGTGTACAATCTGTTGGGTTCACGATGGAAATGATCGCTTCATTTTTCTCAGTTTTTCCCTCTGTCTCCCAAACAGATCTGAGATCTGAGTTTGCAAACCAAGTCAGGAATGCCCTTTCCCAGCACTCAAAATGGAATTTTCCACACTAGCCCTGTCCCATAAATCACCCCAATAACCACACACAGTGGGAGCTGTATATATGGAGACATTTGGGATCCCCTGCAGCAGATAAAGGGAGGAAGATCTCCCATTTGAAAGACAACAGACTGTTTAACTTTCTCCTCCTGGAGCTCTGAAACGCTGTCAGTTCTTGCTCATCACTACTGATGTTTGGGCTTAAACTGGGATGATGACAGATGAAATCCTTAATGTTTTTAAACAAGAAGTGTTGGAATCGCCAACCATGGAGGTTTTCAAGAAACATGGAGGTGTGGCACTGAAGGATATATTTTAATGAGCATGGTGGTGATAGGTCAAGGGTTGGACTAAATAATTTTAAAGATCTTTACCTACATAAATGATTGTATGATCCTATGATAAGATAACAACAACAACAAAATTAAATGGTATAAGCCAGCCTTTTGTTGCCCTATGATTTGATGATCTTACTCTGCTACAGTACAGACAGTGACAAAACAGACAACTGGCAAATACAGATGGAGAAATGAGGAGATGGCAAGCAGCACACCTTCCATAAGTAGAATCATAGAAATTTTAACGTTGGAAAAGACCACTAACATAATCTAGTCCAGTGGTCAACTCATCACCAAGTAAGTTCATGCTAAGAGAAAAGAGAGAGAATGAAACTGAACCCACTCAACTCCCATTACCACTTTGTCTGCAAATCCAAAAATGAGGCAATTACAAAGCCAAATTCCTTTCTCCACAAACCCAGGGGAATGGACCAGGTGGACTCTTGCTGGAAGGATAGAGCCTGTAGTGTAGGAAGAGGCCAATAGAGAGGCTTGAGAACCTGCTCCTGGGCAATTACTCACAGATCTTTATCAGTCCCTAAGCTTTCATGATCACCACAGCTGACCACAACATGCAAAATGATTTATTGACTTCTTTCTACCCTGAGGGAGATTCAAGGGAAACAGCTGCACCGAACAACATGATTTCTGCAGCAGGGAGGAAGGCAGCTGGTTCTATCCTATGCTTTGAATGCTGATGCTATGCAGAAGCTCAGCCCTATGCTTTGCATGAAGCAAAGCCCCAAATAACAATTAGAGGTTTGGAGGATGTGTCCACAGAGAGAGATTTATGAACCTCAGCCTACTTAATGCAGCGGAGGTTAAGAAGTAACTTGTTCATGAGTCTATAAATGCCTCTCCAAACAGTAGAGGATGGACACTAGATGTATTCTTAATCTAGCAGGCAAAGGAAGAAAAACATCTCAGGGCTGAAAAAGTGAAACATCATAAAAAATACAATGAAGCAATTGAGCATTCAAGAGGAAGGAGAGTCTGCACCTGTTGAGAGCAAAGGGCACAGAAAAGCAGTGGAAAAGTTTATCACCAAAGGCAGGAAAATCCCCAGCTCATTATACCCTGATTCATTGTTTTTTGTTGTTGTTGTTGTGGTGATTGTTTGTTTGTTCATTTTGAGAACTGAGCAGGTCCATTTCAACCTCAGTTTCAAGTTCTCTGCTGGAATGAATTGGCAAAATTCTCTGGCTAAGACATGGAACTGATCAGCTTTGTTCATCATAAAAATCCCTCCAGCCCTGGAGCCATCTATTTTACCATTGCACACGATTAACTTTGTTCTGCAGTCCGCATCATCAACCCCTCTGAGAGGTGGGGATGTGCAAAGCAGCAGGACCAGCACTTGATGGTTATCTCTCTGGGTTATCAAAATGTGACAGCATTGCAGTGGTCTTCCAGGAACAGATTACAATGAAACAGGAGTAATTAGACATCCATTAAGTACCTAACTCAGCACAGCACTTAAGCACACATTTAACCTTCTCTCATTACAGTGTCACATCACTGTCCCATTTAAAGCTCCAGCCCTTTTTTGCAGCGAAACCAGCTCACACCTGGAAGGGCCACCAGGATTTCCATATCTTCTAGTCCTGTGTTTCAGGAAGCATGCCCATCTACAGACCCAGAGGGTCTCTATCTCTAACCTGCATATGAGTGACTCCTAGTAATGCCAACTTTCTTTACCAAAGAAGATTTTACCTCTAAACATTAAGACCCACAAACAATCTCTGTGTTATTCCTACAACTAAGAGAGTTGATGCTGCCCAAAAATCTTTTCTTCATTTAATTACATGGGCAATAATTGTCCACAAGCATTTCTATGTAACCGTGTCAAGTACGAGGGCTGCCCCCAAAATAATGCCTCCTATTTTACTGTGACAACAGAGTTGGATGCTGATGGTATGGCAGTAGAGGGTTGAACCTTCCCATCAGTATTCTGACATGGAAATGCATATTAATAATAATAAAAAAAAAGAAATGGCACCTATTGATATTCAACAATGGTTGCTTAACATTTATGGAGACCAAACAGTGGGGATCAGCACAGTGAGGTGGTGGGTGGTGCATTTCAGAAGTGGTGGCAGAGACACTGGTCACCTCTGCTGGTACGAATTCTTACTAGTGCCTCATATAGGCTCTTGTTCATCACTTGTGAAAATGCATAACTATTGGTGCTGTCTGTGTTAAAAAATGTTGTTTTATAGCTGACGATTCGCTCTATCAAAGAGCGTTGGGTTGTGCTATTTGCTGTAGGTTGCATAGAAGTAAATAGCAGGCATTGCTTTCAGAGAAACCTACCTATAAATGCAATGGCCAGTTGCATAGAAGTAAATAGCAGGCATTGCTTTCAGAGAAACCTACCTATAAATGCAATGGCCAGGGTCAGCCATAAACTCAATGCTCCATGGTTAGAAGATCTGTGACTTGCTCAATAGCAGAAATTGCATCTCCCAGCTCTGCTCTTTGGCCACCAAAGCCAATGTCCAGCCTAATTGATCTATTCTCGAACTGCTCTTGAGAATCTCCTATTCCAACACACAGCCTGTATTCTCTGTTCTTTGTTATACAGATGTCCCAGGATGAGGAATACGCACTTTCGAAAGGAATCTCATCCCCAATACTCTGTGAGCCAAAGTGCAGTCGCTTCTAGGACAGTGTCTTATTGTATCCTTTTTAAATTTGCACCCATTTGCTTTGGAAATATCCCAGGTACAGAATAGGCACACTGGGGAAAAATAGGCTCCGTGTTTTATGGTGTCTGGGTATTTGGCAATTCCATACATGCTTTGAAAATCATCAGACGAGGGTAGTGCAATACAGACATACACCCTTGTTCTAAGACAGAAGTGTCAAGACAGGCTCCAAAACAACAGATGACTCAGGAAACAGCAGCAAAAAAATGTTTAAAAAAAAAAAAAAAGAAAAGAAAAAGAATGTTGTAAATACAATCAAGACAACAACAACAGCAATAATCAGCAGCAGTACTCAGAAACCAGGAACCCTGTCAAAATATTCCACCCACAAAATGCTGCTCAGGGATCGCTGGCTCTCTGTCCAAATTGGATCTCGCCTCCATCCTCCTGATCAAGCCTTTGCAAAAATCAAACCAGACACAGTGACAGACAGAGCAGCACACAGAGAGGCCAGGCGCCCTGCAAGCTTCGTTTCCATGTAGATGACATCCCACCAGCGACGATGCTAATTCTGTGCCTTCAATATGGAGCAGATGTGAGCAGCCAGCAAAAAAATAAAAAAGAACAAAAAATTATCTGTGCTCTCTACAAATATTCAGTGCACAAAAAGGATTTGGATATATTCATCTTTGAGCCTCTTTCATATTTATTTTCTAGGGACATTCGAGCACTCAAGCTGGACTAGGAGAGATCTTTACAAAAGCCAGTATTAAGCTTGACTGCTTTGGGATTTTCTGAAAATCTTTTTTCAAATTTCACCTTTGGTTGCAATGGAAAAGGTCGCGCTGCTTGGGTTGAATGCAAAAAAACACCCAATTGGCACATGCGAAGGCTGACGCATGACTTAATGGAGCTCACATCACTCCGAGGAGGCAGCCAACGTGGTGGTACTCCTCACAAGCTGTTCACACAGGAGAAAAGGGCATTGCAAAGAAATCTGAGATTCGGAGAGTGAATACTGCGGTGTGCTCATAGCCAGAGTGAGAGGCACAGCTGAAGAACTCATTTGTAGGATTTATGGCTCGGCTGTGTGCCTCCACGTATCGATTCGCAGAGCAGTGAGAAACAAAATCTCCTCAAAATACACTGACGGAAGCACTAATACCTGATCATATCCTAATCTCTCAGCTAACTCTGGGCTGCGATCTGCAGGAAAATCACACCGCAAAGCTTGGACCCATGCCTGATAACCCCCTGCCTACTGCAAGTAAATTTAGCCTCTTTCCACCTGCAGAACTGCACAGAAATTCTCCCAGTTAGGGATGGCTGCAAAATCCAGGCAGGACCTGCAAAGCCCTGATCCATCTGGATGCCAGCTTTCTGCAGGTGGCAGAGGACATTCCGGTCTGAGACCTGAAGGAGGTAAAACCCTGAGGTGTTGCTGAGGTGCAGATCTGAACTTCGAAGAATTGGAAACTGCCCTCCTTGTTGCCCATACTCCCTTTTAGCATCATGCCCCTGCTTTACATAAGCTGCCTGCTGGTAGGTGGGATGGGAGCAGAGAAGAAACACAGCAGAGCGGATATGACACAGGCACCAAAATAGCAGCTCTGCTTTATGACCATCCAGTTCCCTTCTGCTTTGCATGGCACTTACCACCCAAGGAAATCACTGCAAGGAGCATTTCCCTGCTCTGAAAACTGCCAAATATCTCAGCAGCAGCAACACACCAATATCAAATCTCAGGAGCACCTCATCCTTGTTCTCAGCCCTTTCTCATGTCTTTTCCCAATCCACTTCGTGGTCTCTGTCATACTCAACATCACAAGCAAAACAAAACACTGACAAAATACCTGAGGAATGGACCCAAGCAAAGGCACTGAATGGCCCCATGCAAACAGTGTGGTTGAGCTTTCTTGCTGAAAACCTCCAGGAGCTGTGAACCTGGGAATAAAACAAGCATGCCTGCTGCTGCCAAACCCAAACCTAACCTGGAAATCAGGTTTTCTCCGTGAATTTAAATGGTCCACAGGGCTGCTGCATGTTGTCCACCTTGGAAGGTCACTTGGATTCTGCCTCTTCTAGGACAATTCTAACTGCACTGGGGATCTGCTTGGCCTCAGATTACACTTACCCTTCTCCACTCTGAGACTGCAGAAGTAAAATGCTTCTCATGAGGAATGAACCCTGAGAAGGAATGGAATTATCTGAGGCACATCTAGGGTTAACTGCTCATGAAGAGCCACGTTATGATCTGTTAGATCTTCCCAGAAACTAGCAAAGTTTTCCATACTAAGTATCTACAGGACCAAATAGACACATGGTAGAAACACTGTGAGATACAGAGGGGAGAACCCAACCAACCTTTCCTCCCCAGCCACCCCCATCTGCCCTTCACTCACCCAGGAACTCCACTCCACTGCTGTCCTTGGGGCTGCTCAGGCAATTCTCCAAGTAAATTCCATCCTTATAACAATCTTCCTTCTTCTTTGGGAACCCCAGGATCTCGCTGGCTTGATCTAGGACCTCCCCTCCTGAGCAAGAGCATGGAGTCTGCATAATGCCACATGGGTGGGAGCTGCTGCTGATGGCCAAGCACGCATCCAGCCACTTGCAGAGCATCTGGCATGCAGCTTTGCTAGGATTCCTGTTGCCCACCACGAGGTATTCCACCGAGAAGTCTCTCTCCTGAGCCTTGATGGGTTTCCACCTCACCGGTCCGTTCTCTACTCCTGGAGGTGCAGTCTGTTTCATCTGGAGGAACTGTTTGTTAGACTGGAGAAAAGCATAGCGGGTGGACCCATCACAGAGCTTCAACACATCGTCAAAGCTCTCCATGCCCAGGTAGGTGCGGGTGGATTCCAGGAAGGAGTCAAATTGATAGGTGCGGATGTGCTGGTGGTCACATATGCCGGTAGGTTTGAGGATCTTCATGTACAAGGTGTATCTCCGAGGGTCAGGGTTCTGGATAATCCAAGAGCAGAGTGAGGAGTTCAATGGGAAGACGGCAAAGGAGGAGAAATATCCAAAGAATTTCCCCTGGACCAAAGTGGTGCAGGGAGTTTGTGCCAGGTCCAGAGCGACCACGGTCCACACAAAGTAGAGTGGCGATACCAAAAGCAGGTTCAGGGCAGATCCAATGCTCCTCATCCTAGGTCTCTGGTCCTCTGGAACTCAAAGTAAATGTCAAGCAGGTGCCAGATCCTGGACATAACAGGGACCAGCTTAGAGGAAAAGTGAGAGTTTAAGTGGCTCTGGATCAGAAATCAAGCCAATCCTCCCATGTCTGGATTTGAGCTCCCTCCTGTGGCCATCAACAACACCTGGGAAAAAAAAGAAGGAAAAAAAAAAAAAAAAAGAAAAGGGAAGGAAGGAAGGAAAGGAGGAGGGGAGAGAAAAAAGAAGAGATTTGGGATTTGTTCCTGATTTTTTTATTAACCCTTTGTAAGGTCGACAATCCAGGCAGCATCCCTGATCCCATTGATGGTGGAGGTTCAGCCCCATGCCGCCACGAGGTTTGGAGATGTCCCCATCTGTTACATGTCCCAGCCTGATGTGTCCCCACACCAGGACAGTGTGACTCGTAGTAGAGGACAACACAACTTTTCTAGTCCCCCCCCCCCCCCCCCCAGTTCCCTCTGCATTGCCCGTGCTGCGCTCAGAAAAGCCTTTGCAGTGATTTCTAACCCTCTCCCCAAAGAAAGGAGATAAGCACTGGGAGCCATGCACTCAGCATAGGAGAGATGAAGGGGTCTGGAGATAGATTTCAGCTCTTTCCATAAAAGGCAGTCACCCTGGCTTGCACCCACCCCTGTGTGAAGGTTTCCTCCACCAAACTCAGACTGCTTCTATGGTCTTAAAACAAATCCACAAGGCAAGCAGTCAGGTCCTATACAAGTAAGTGTAAACAACCCAGCTTCTCAGCAACTAACGTTGGGATGCAACCCAAAAATAACTCAGGCCCTCTGAGATGTGCATCTTATTGATCAAAGACCAAACTGGTACGGTCAGGAAGGAATTAGGGTGAAAGACGTGCTCAGGATGTGGAAAAGGGCATTGTGTACAAGGGGGCATGTAGATATATACCATCTCCCATCACAGCTAGCAGTTCTTATCCTCTTTACATCCCCATCAAGTCCACATCACCACCCACAGCCCTACCCTCTCCCACCTTGTTCCTGGGTTCCCTGATTATATATACCAAAGTTTTATCTCTGCATTGATTCTCTTCCATAAAAGCTTTTTTTTTTTTTTTTTTTTTTTCCTGGAGAGGAAAGGGTTAGATAACTGTAAAGTCAGTTCCACTCTTTGCAAACTGGGTTTCAGCTGAGCTTCAAATCACTGCAGCCTCTGCCAAGCAGATTCCTGAGTGCCTTTTAGACCTGACACTAATCAACGTGGAGTCCAAATGCGTTTGCACTTAAATTTTTAAGAAGTCACATCCCTGCTCCCATCAGTGCTTTGCAGCCTGCAGAACTCTGCAGTGCACATCTACCCGTGCCAGCCTTGGGGGCTGGATTTCAGGAACAGCAGCCTGCTCAGTGGATGTGCAGAGTAGCTTATGGTTGCAAGGAAAACCACAGGCATCAAGCAAACATCCTATAAATTTCCAGAAAGGTCATCATGATTAGCAGGAGGGGTCGCCTGCAGGTGGCTGTGAATGCCTTAAATATCAGCTTTGGTGAGCAAAGCATGCTTGCCTACTGAAAAGGAACAAAGATAAGGGGACCCTTTTCTTCTTTGTTCCTTTGCTTTAGGGCAATTCCTGAGCATTTAATGCCGTTTGGTAGTGGGTGCATAGCTTAAGTCTATCTGACCTTCACACCCATGAGCCAGCCAGAATCATTCTAACCTCTGGTCCAGCACATGAAGAAACCTGCAGGAGCCAGCATGTGCCTCCATAGCAACAAAATGATAAGACAGGGCCAAGTGCTGATGGCTTGTGCCAAAATCCAGTCCCTGATGGTGACTTCAACATGTGGGATTCATCCTGCCTTCCATTAACTCAATTTTTCTTACACCAGACACAACTCTGTTACTGAATGTAGACAGAGAAAACATAAAATGCACACTCCTCTTGCCCCTTTTTGGGAAAAATACTGTAAAAGTCAACAAACTTTAACTAAACAGACCCGTTAATGGGACACCGTGTTATGGTTGTTAGGCCTCAGAATTTATTTCCCCTGAATACAGCCCCATCTGGAAGATTTCACCATAAGGAACATAAACATATTTTTTCTCCATCAATTGACTCTTACTGAAGTAGGGATCTTCTCTTAAAGCAGAAGAAGTGAGTAAGCAACCCTTCCCCTCCAAGCCTGTATCTCTGGCTCAATACACATGGGGAATAAGTGATAGGCAGTGGTTTGGATGCTGTATTTTAGCAAAGAGATCAATCTTCTACGCTTCAATCCAGCAAAATCCCAGCAGGGACATACAAAAGTGTCTGTAGTCTCCATGTGAGGAGTTGATACAAACAGCATGAAAAGACAGGTTATCCCAGTGTTGAAGATCACAGAGCTATGGCACATAGGTCAACTGGCCTATAATCCCATGGTAGTTGCCACAGGTAGTATCTAATTAGCTTGGATCTCTCTTAGAGAGAGATCCATGCCTTGTCCCATTCCTTAGCTCCAGCCTGTAGAACATGCCAACCATATTCCAGTTAGAGAAGAGTCTGGCAGAGACTTTGCTGGAGAAAGGCTTGAGGACAGCAGGTTACTGTGAAATTTCATGGACCATCCCTTACCTGTATTTCACAAGGACAAACCAAAGGGCAAAAATACGTGCCTCACAAAAGACAACTTTTCATCCCAAACAGCCATAGAAAGAGGTCCCAAAGACCCTGTCTTCTTGATTTCTTTGTGTATGTATTAGAGATGGTCAAATGAAGGGTTAAAAATGGTCCATGCACCTTCATATCATAGCCAGCAACCAGAGTAGTCTTTTTGTATTTCCCCTGGCTGAGCATTTGCCACCCCACCCTGGCACATCAAACCAAGCACAGTCAGAAATACAGCACCACATAGTTCTTTGAAACTTAAACAAACCCAGGCAAAGACTGTATCGTGTATTTCACACAGGACTTGGGCTGCTCAAGGGTTCTTCACTGGTCCCTGGAAATTTTTTGCCAGCCTCGATGGGCTGTTTGGTGTTAACCTTCAGTGTCCCACAGCACTAAGGGGGCTAAGGCTGCAAATTCCCTTTACTCTCACATCCCTTTCTTTTTGCACTCATCTGTGTGCCATATCTGGCCTGGAGAGATCACCCAGAGAGGCTGTGGATCTTCAAAAGCCATCTGGACATGGTCCTGGGCTGAAGATATCCCTTTCTGAACAGGGGTTGGACCCATAGACTAAGAGGTCCCTTCCAACCTCAGCCATTCTGTGATCCTGTAACAGTATGGGATGAGTGTGAGCAGGGAGGCACCAGGGCTTGCCCTGACTCTGCTTATACCTCTTCTTCCTGCCATCCTGCATAGTCCTTCATAACAATTCACTCCATCCCATCAAGACCAGGTTGTCCAAGGAGGTTGTGGATGCCCCATCCCTGGATGCATTCAAGGCCAGGTTGTATGTGGCTTGGTTGGCAACCCTGCACATAGCAGGGGGGTTGAAACTAGATGATCTTTGAGGTCCTTTTCAACCCAGGACATTCTATGATTTTATGATGATTCTATGACCTCACAGATGAAGATCTTCACCTTGCTTTTCAGCTGTGTCCCAGCACAGTGATCTCAGCTCTGCACAGGCAGGAGAAGACTATCAAGCACATGAAATCTGAAGTGTTCTCTGCTTTGCAGGCTCTGTGAGTTGCCCAGTGGGGTAACAGCCACCTTTCTTAGTGTTGCTGGTGGCAGGGGACTTTCAGTGCAGTAGTCTGGGTTTGGCCAATGGAGGGCACTGTTAGACATGCACACAAACACACAAACATACACACACTCCATGTAAAAAAATATATAAAATAAAATAAAAAATGGGAAAAATAGCAAATCAATGACTGCAGAGAAGGCATTCTTCTCCACCACTGCCCATAGAACCTCTCCAAACACCCTGATCAGCCATATCCCAACTACTGTCTCTCTGCCCGTGTGCTCATATGTGCTGTCGTCCAAGATTTGCCTCCCTCTGCTTTTCTCTCTCCTGACCTTGCTACACACTGCTGACATCCCAGCAGGGTGAAAGCTACTTTCATCAAGCTAATCCTGGGGCTTCCCATAAAAAAAAATCCCTCGATATCAAACAAAATATCCCTTTTGCCAGAGGCAGAAAGCTGCCTGGCCCTGCAAAGCTCAGTCCCTTGTTACTTTGAGAAAACATGGGATATGAATACGCTCTGTCCTTACTCACTGCTAACAGAAGAAAAAAATAAAAAATAAAAATAAATGCTGCAACCCCTTGGAATTTTTCTTCTCACTACTAAGGCAAATGAGCAAAGCACGGTGGAAGTGCCTGGAGAAATAATGCAGCATCTGTCACTCTGACAGTGCACGGAGAAGTCGAGGAGGGCTCAGTCCCGACTGCTCTTCCCAGCACCTAGAGAGGGATGGGGCTTGGAGCATCCTCTCTTCTAGCGCTTAGAATCATACTTCTTGCTTGTTTTTAATGATCTGTTTTCATTTTCTTCTTGTACAAGGAGTTTCTTTACTCTCACCTTTTCCAAAAAGAGTTTATCTATGAAGACTTTCTGGCAAAGCAGAAAGCAGTGGAAATCAGCACCTGAAGAAGGGAAAAAGATGGATTGGTGGGCAATTCAGGGAAATCCCTTATGTCTCAATCTGCCCCTCCAGAGGGATTTCAGGGACACGTCATGAAAAGGATGCTAAACCAACACAATTCCCTTGTGGAAAGAACTTCTGCAGCTGCATTGGGTCAGGATCTGACCCAAATCCTGACAGCTAAACATGAACAAAACTCCTTCTGGGAAGCAGGCAAGGGTCAGATCAACAGGAGTCCAGCCCTGTTCCTCTGCTGTTGTTTTGTACTTCTGCAGACATCCCTAATGACCTAGTACATTTGCTATGCCACTGCAGAGACCAACATAGTGCCCACTGCCTCCATCCATCTCAGTCTCCTGAGTGTAGATTCTCATCTCCCAGCTCTACTAATAAATCATGCTTGTGCACACCAAGCATCCTTCATCCCAGTTACCGCCAAATCCATCCTGGAAAGTTGCACACTTTGGAAGTAGGCTCCAGGAGATGTGGAACAGCGTGCAGGAACAGTGTGAGTAGGGTGGAAAATGTTTGATGCCATGACTGGGAATTGCTTGTGGGGACATCCTGATATTGTATTAACAGCCCTGAAAATAGAACTGCCTTCTTCAGAACACTAACTAAAGATGGGTCAATGGTTAAAACTCTCAGGCAGAGATGAAAGAGAATCAGGCCCAGTTCCTAGCTCTGCTTCTTTGTTTTTCTTTTTCAGTGAATGGGATCAAGAGACATCTGAGCAACAAGACAGGACCCTAAAATCTCAGACCCTGAAACACATTTCTGTAGAGAAAAACTGTCAGACAAAGAGGGGCAGATGTTCTCCATCTGCTTCCAGATGTGTCTGCCCAAGGGAATAGAGCCCAAGGCTCTGCAGCACCTTCTGTTGGTCCAACGGAGCCTCAGACAGCTGTCGTGTGTGCATTTGGCATCTTTTAAACATCACCTCAGCTGGAGCTGCAGCTGTTTGTCCTCAGCATTCCTCAAATAGAGTGTAATATTATTGGCATAGCCTGATGGAATATAAATCAAGATTTGGAATTTCCCAAAGATCCCCTGGCGTAGGGATGGGTTGGATGCCAATGCATAGCAAGGTCAAGAAGTCTATGGGGTTCTTGACAGGACGTATTTGTTGCAGATCATCAGAACAACATATCTAATTTTACATTAGAAGAGCAGAATTATACCCCTGTGGTAAGACACAGTAGATTTAGAATAGTGGCTGTGCTACACTGCTCGCTCCTGGGCATTTCCTCACTCCCAAGGGAAAGCACAGCTCTCCTGATCCCAATTAGATATGTAGTTCCTCCATGCCAGCGTCACTCACACCCCTTGTCTTTCCCAGATTCTCTTCATCACCATCAGTGGTATCTTCCATAGGGTAGCATACTGCTAGATACCCCCAAGATTATCCTCACAAATTCTATAAATCTCCTCCTGCCTTATTTCTTCCCATAAATACTTCACAATCAGCCCTCTGAAGCATTTTTTCCCTCCATTTCTCAGTATGAAAGTTACACAAGAGGTCTTCTGAGGGCAAGGTCATCATCTTGAGTGGCAGAAAGCAGGCAGGAGCCACACCATTTCCCTCTCCATTCATTTGTGCTGGCAACTGCAATATGATTGATTGGAAAGCCAGCAGGAGGATAAAAGCATTGTCATTAGCTGGGGAGCTAAATGGGAGCCCCCAGGGTTTGGGGCTGGTTAGAGGGGTCTGGATGTGCAGGATGAAACTCATGCCCCTATAGTTAAATTACCTCCTAAAGCAGAGCTGCTTTGTCACCGTGCCTAATGCTGTCTCCTGAGCTGTGCCTGTTGGGGTGGTACTTGTTGGCTGGGATATAAACCGTGCCAGGAACTGTCCTGAGATGTGCAAGTGACCATGGGCCAGTGCTTGTTGTCTTGTTGTGTTAGGTGCAGAGACAGTCAAAGATTCACACCTAAAAAAAAGCAGGGTAGAGAAAAATCTATTGCCTTGGACAGGCCACCTAGAGCTCAGTTCCTGTTTGGCCTATGGGCTTCTCTGGACTGAAAACCCACAGGTTTGTGTGATCATCACCTACACCATAGCAGCTTGAGGAAAGGACGGGAATGGAGGATGGAAATCCAATTATCTGCTTTTGCCATCATATCCTAGGATCTGCAGTAGTTCAAGTCCTGGTGATTTCCACTTCAGCATACTCCAGATCCTGACATGGCTGGGTGTAATCAGCAGTGGGGGGTGATCACAATCAGAGACCGGTTATAAGCCTTGGATGTATAGAATCATACAATCATAATCACAGAATCATAGAATGGCTTGGGTTGGAAGACCTCAGTCCAAAATACACCATTTTAATATGAGCTCTTTTGCTAACTTATATGGCACTGTTCTCTCTCTCCATGTCCATGCCTCAGTTTCCCCATCTAGCAAAAGTTGACACTACCCCAGTGATGGTGATAGATTCTACAGGCAGCATCTGGGTAGAGAAGGAAAGTCTACATAAGGACTCAATTTTCTACAGTAATTATGCCTGTACACCATGCTCAGCTTTTTGAATGCTGCAGTCTCAGCGGTTAAAAGTGGACTGAGAATGTTTTCCCTTCTGACACCAGGAATTCAGCTTATAATTTTAGGCATTCAGTTTCCTATGCCCATTGAGGATGTCTATTTAAAGTGCAAGCAGAAATACCATGAGATGGTGTTGCTCAGATTTGCAGTTTTCCTGCATGTTTCAGCAGGAAGAATATGGGGCCTAGGCACGTGTCAGAGCATACCACCAAAACTACTGATTATTTGAGGAAACTAAAGTCATATCTGTCCCTTGCCTCACCTTCCCCCTTCTTATATTTAGCAGAGAACTTTAAATGGTTGTACTACCTATACAAATGATTCCAGTTTATCCTATACTGTCTGAAAGAAGGGGTTCTAAAGTCCTCTGGTAAGATACTAGAGAGGGAGAACAGGAGTGTCCCAAAGTTACAAATAATGTAGAATTGTCCAACCCAGAGAAGGAGAGTGTGGGATATTTCTTGCAAGTTGTTCACAGCCCCTTAACGTGGAAAGAATCAGGAATGTACCTGATGTCTCAGAAGTTTTGGATCCAGCTATGACCTTGAAGCAGTTGGAGTTTGCAACTTGAACTTACAAAAGAAAATAATGATAAATATGTGCATTTCAAGAGCAACTTCTCTCCAGGGTCCCCAAGGGACAGGGGGAGCAGGAGTGCATTAAGCCTCGTGACGCAGAAAAGCCATCCTTACTGACCCCAAAGACTGAACACAAACAAAAGGAAGTACTTTTTCACACAGCTTGTAATTCAATTGGGGAACTCATTGCCACAGGATGCTGTGGAGGCTAAAGGTATAAAAGAGTGCCAAAACGGATTAGAGAATTTGTGGAGGACAAGTCCATCAGTCACTGTTAGACATGATGGTCTGAATGCAACCAACAGTCCCAGAAGTGTCTGCTCTTTTTCCTAGCAGTTGAGAAGCTACAGCTGGGGGAAAAGTCTGTCCTTCAGTCTTATCAGTACATCCAGACAGACTTGCATGGGCCTTTCCACCTTCCCAAAATATCCATTCTTGTTTTTATAATAGGGAGGCGCAGAGTTATTAGCAACCACCCTGTACCACAAGGTGTATGTCTTCACTACTAAATAAATACTGGCCAGAGCTTAACACCAAATGGAGTGTCACAAGTCCCACTGAGGAGGAAAACACTTGAATTGGCTTCATCCATGTTGCCTCTCCAATCCCTGGCCCTATGCTATGCCCTGCATTGTGCCATTGCACTGCTTGGGAGAGAGATGGTTGGGAGGGCATTCTGCCACGATCCAAACCCAAGGGAATAACATGGAGCTGCATCAGGGGAGGGTCAGGTTAAGTATTATGAAAATATTTTTCACCAGATGTCGGTGAGCATGAAACAAGCTCCCTAGGTCTCAGTCCCAAGCTGCCAGAGTTCAAGGAGCATTTGGACAATGCTCTCAGAAAACAGTTTGAATTCTGTGTGGTCCTTTGTGGATCCAGGATCTGGACTCAGTGATCCTTATGGGTACCTTCCAACTCAGCATAAACCATGATTCCATGAAACCCCTCTGGAGCATAATATCCATAGCTATGCTTCAGCTAACTATTGAGCCTTCTAAGATCCACTACCACAAATCCTAAGAAGCTTGTATGCACACAGACAGGCAAAGGGATGCAATCATAGCACAGTTACCAGAGTATTCCTTGCATCTCATCTATCAGCCTCACAAGCAGCTCAGGATTTACATAAATGAACCAGATGTATTTTTTTCCCATTTTCAGTCTTTCTCTCCAGGAGCCCTTTAGCAAAGTGAGATGAGAGGAAGGATTGCTTCATGGTGAGGGGCAAGTACAGCAGATATTGGGAGGCACTTCCCAATAAATTCAAGTTTTGTTTAATCACAGGAGATGCTGGAGGGTATTATGGAGTGATTTGTGCTGGTTTGGGGCTGGTTGTTAGCTGTCTGCGTGCCACCTTGATGAAGATGAAGGATTGGAGGAGGATGGTTTATATTTATTTCTAGAAGGGCTCAGGTGGTGTTTCATCACAGATGACAGCAAGCCTCTGATTTTCATGTGCTCATTCATTTTGTATGGGTTTTCATCCCTAGTCAGGGACACAGGCAGATAGGGCTGGAGTGAGGAGCTGGAGGGGAGTTGGTGGTTTACTGCAAACTGACAGGGATTAGATATAGTTTTCTACCCAAGACACCGCTAAAACAGACCTCAACAGCAAAGCCACATTCAGGCATTTCTTCTGCTTCTAGTTTCCCCTAGAGATTTTGCGACTGTTTCTCCTGCTTCCAGCCCTGCACCTGTTTAGAGAAACCTCAGCATGCAATGAGCCAGGTGTTCCCTGGCAGCCCTGCAATGACAAAACCATGTGTGCAGACCAGGAATCAGCCTCAGTAAGCTAGGAACTACATAAAAGAAAAACAGTCCTTCCAGGAATGTGTGGAGGTATGGATCTCTGCCTTTTTTGCTTCAAAAGTAGGTTGGCAAGTGGGGCAAGGTGGACATCCTCAGTCTCCATGACACTACCTAGAGGGTATGTCATATCTCAGCATTCTGTGATGGGCTGAAATCCAGATCGGGTTGGTGGTGAGTGAAAGCCCCCACCTCGTGCGAGACACAATGAGCAGATGGCCCTTCTTTTGTTCCTAAAGAACAGGAATTCACATGTCAACTAAATGCTAATTTGCCCTTTTGCTGTCTGTCTCCACGGGCTACGTCTACACTACCAAACTAAACAGAGAGCAGGGACTGTTCTCCGGCTCTGGAGCCAAGCATTGCACAGCTTGGAGCCACACACCTCAGCTCTCCTCTGCAAAATAGGCTGGCCTCATCCCACAGGCCTGCAGGAGACAGTCCCTTGGCTCAGCCATCTTCCAGACTGTGTCCTGGCACCGTCTTGAGCCAAAACTGCACCAGGGTGCATGCAATAAATTAAATGGTCCAGACAATCACGGGGCTGCATTCGTGCTTGCATTTAATCCCTTACTTATTAACAAGGAGAGGCATAACCTCAGAGGGAGAGAGTGAATGGACATGGAAAAATTCCTTCTGAGAAAGAATGGTGGTGCATTGGAACAGGATGATCAGAAAAGTGGTGGAGTCAGCGTCCCTGGAGGTGTTCAGGAACTGTGGAGATGTGGCACCAACTTGGTTTAGTGAACATGGTATTGATGAGTTGCTGGTTGAACTAGATGATCTTAATGGTCTTTTCTAACCTTAATGATTCTACGATTCTGTTCTGTGAAATGAATGGCAAAAAGTTTGTCCTCTTGTGTTTCACTAGAAGAGAGGAGGATGGTAGAGACCTCTCTATGGGGAGCAAATCCAGGTACCACTGTTGTTGGTTTGAATTGATCTGTGGTGGAGAGCAGTACTATGGTAAGCCAACCACCTTCACCTGTGCTCTGAACAAAGTCCTTGGCATAAGTTGCCCAGAGATGTGGTGGATGTCCCGTCCCTGGAGACATTCAAGGTCAGGCTGGACAGGGCTCTGAGCAGTCTGATCTAGCTGTAGGTGTCTCTGTTCGTTGAAGGGGACTTGGACTAGATGACCTTTAATGGTCTCTTCCAACTCAAATGATTCTATGATTCTATGATCTTCACATGGCTTCCAAGCAGGACGGACTTTTTTCCTGCCAGCAACCCACCCTTCATGATTCCCACCCTTCATCAGGTCTTTCAAAAAGCCAGACATAAGCTCCTTTTGGCCAGCTCTTCTTCTGGAGATACGATTTCACTGCACTTACTTTGAAAAGTCCCTTGTTAGGAGCTCAAAAGATGAATCAGGGACACTGATATGAAGGAGCTTACCAATCTATTCTCCCTCACTCCCTCTCCAAAAGTCGGAAGTCAATGAGAATGTTTGTCTCTGCCTCATCCAAATATGAAAATAAATTGGGAACTTTGTCTCCTCATGAGGGGACAGTGAACACTGCCAGCCCATCATGGCTGATTAGAATGTTCTCTTCATCACTCAACCTGACCCCAGTGACACAACATGGAAAAGCATCAATTCAGCTCCTCCTTTTTGTCACAGAATTTCACATAGGGCTGGTAAGCAACAGTAGGATGGGTTGACCCTGACTACGCAAGCGGAAGCATAATGTTTGATGCTGATAATCTTCCTGAGAACTGGATTGCAGCTTTTTCTCTTCCCTTCTCCCCCTTTCACTTGTCCTTTGCCTTGGGAAAGTGCAACAGCAAGGAGATGAATTGCGTGATTGTGTGATCCTCTTTTCCCCAGCATGCTGCACCAACAGCAGGGCTGGGGGATGGAAAAGGAGCCCAGCTGCTTCTTGTGGGCTGTTCTCTCTCCACCCACCAGACACTTTAAATCAGACGCAAATTAACACCAACTCCTGGCATCCTTTATTAATCGGATTGGCTCAGTGTTAGTTTGCTTTGCTTTTATCTTCTATTTTAATATTATTATATTTTTTCCAATTCTATCCTCCTGAATAATATACCTAACAATAACAATGCACTGGAGAGTGGAAATGGCTCTTAAGCTGTTCCAGGTAGTGCTCATCTTTCGTTTCTCAAGGTCTAAATTGAGCACCATACTATCCCTTCAACATCTCATTCTTCTGCAGTATTTTCCATCCATACTGTTATCTTCTTATCCTTCAAGAGAATCCCCATGCATGCACTCACATACATACTGAAAAGCAAGCATATAAAGGATAATTATCTTTGGCAATCTCCTAGATCCATCATTTGTCCTTGGAGGTCCAAGAGGAAAGTATCACAGAAACACAGAATGGCCTGGGTTGAAAAGGACCACAGTGATCATCTAGTTTCAACTCCCCTGCCACGGGCAGGGTTGCCAACCACCAGACCAGGCTGCCCAGAGCCACATCCAGCCTTGCCTTGAATGCTTCCTAAGAAAGGGTTTCCAAAATCAGAACCTTCAGGAACAAAGATAAAAAGAATTGTAAGCACTCACTGATCTTATCCGCTGCTCCCACCTTTGACAGACAGGAATACTGGAGAGCATATCCTCCAATGTCTCCTATCTACTCAGTTTTCCCATCTTAGCAAGTCCTCTGGCTTTTTTGAGCCATGCCACTCTTACACCTCTGATTGTCATCAGCAGTATGTCTGCCAGAGGAAAAGATGTGAGGAGTGACTGGTGGGATTCTTGCTGGAAGGACCATACCTAGATAGGGAAGCAACTGACTCCTCTCTGCTATCTGTGTGGCCATGTTTGCTAAGACAATCTAACATGCACCACTCAGCAACTGTCAAACCTTTTGTGGATTTCCGTCTCTGCAATATTCGTTTCTTAGCAACTCTGTTTGCTTTTAAGAAAAACAAAATGTCTCTGCCTGTGGCATGCTATTTTGAGCAGAAACTGCACTGTTTCAGGTCCATGCTAGTCAAAAGGACCCTGGTGAAAATGGTCCTGTCCACCCACTCACTCCTAACAGCACTGGGTGAAATTCTTTCTTGTTCTCTTGCCATTTTACCTGCTGCTGGGAAAGCACAGCAATAGTGGACATGGATTGTGGTAAGCGTTTAATGCTGTTGCATTGTTCTACAGCTCTTGCCATTCTGGGAATCATGCAGCCTGTTGTGTAACTCAGGTAATAAATGTGCAAGCCAGCAGGAAATTTTACAGCATATTTTACAACAAAGTTTCTTCAAGAAAATGGAGTTATATTAACCTTGTGAACTTAATTAGAAATGTATAACCTATGAAATTTTATCAGTATACAGCTCTGTGAGAACTTTTCCTGGGACATCCAGCTTAAGAGAAAGGCCACTGAATTTGGAGGTCCAACTACAGATCATTGTTATCTCCAAACATGCTCAGCAACAACAGTTTATACCACTAAGAAAAAATGAAAAGCAGGAATACAACATGAGGCTAAATGTGTTGTTGCAGAATAATAAGCATCAATTTAATTTCCATCAAAATGTTACAAAGCTAGCTTCAGCCCAATGGAAAATGGAAACTGGAATGACTGGTTCTCTTTGCTCACACTTCCACAGTAAATTTTTGTTCTCCAGTTGGCAGTGTGGACAAGGAGATAAATGCTCGTATAAAACAACATTAACCCTTCTCAAAGTTATGATTTAGGATTTCTGATTGATTTGAAACTCGTACTAAAAAAATAATAATAATATAAAAAATATATATATCTTAAAAAAACATAGTAGGAAGGATGCTTCACTTTTCAGGATCAGAAAGAATCAGTGTGAAATGAGAATCCAGAAAAGCAAATGGGAGAAGTGTCCTAGCCCTCTGGTAAGGACAGGCAGCATGATGGAAAGGAAGAATCCAAAAATATGAGCAAGCTGGTTAATAATAACAGAAAACTTAGAAGTCAACTTATTAACTCCAGAGTTAATGTGCTGAGGCCAGAATGTCTCAGGAGTAGGCCTCCGATATTTGGTTGGATGTGGAGTCTGAACTCCAGCAGTGTGGGAACTTACTTGTATAGTTAGTAGCAATTTTCTCAGGAAAGAAGAACCATCTGACTAATTATAAATCCAAAGTTATTCACCGAATCCAAGAAGCCTCACTGACGTCAGCGGGGCCAGGAATCCATCTCTTTATTCCCGTGTTCAATGCCTATATATTGTTTTCATGCAGCTGTAAAGATCTCCTTTATGCATCTTCTTGATTTTTCTCTTGCCCATTCATCCTGATTCATCCTCCTCTGCTTGGAGCTCCTTGAATATCCTATAAGAAGCCCACACACTCAGACACATTCTTGTCCAAGCCTACATTGCAGTATATTTGTCCAACTAATTTTTACTGAAATGAAGTTCCTGCTTTGCACAATTGCCAAGAGCAATTGTTTTGGTGAATCATAAATACTGCAGAAAGGAAATGTTTGTTCAGGTTGTTTGTTTCTGCCTTTGGCAGATTAAGCCATAACAGTACACACATCCCTCAAGAAGCTAAGGTTTTAATTTGGAGAATAAACTACAGTGACAATGTCAATTCAGCGAGAGACCTTTACATTTTGTCCTGAGTAAAGCCCACACATCTGCAAGCCTGACTGCTAATGAGATCAGGAATGACTGCTTCAATCCCAGACTCTTTGGCAATGGTTTGTTAAGGCAGATGAAGGATTGTATAGATCAAAGAATGTTGGCTCCATTAAACAGTGACCAGATTTTGCCAAACATATCCTGGTTCTAAGACATAGGATTTGAATTTTGAGTGGTCATATGTGCAGCCAGGAGTTGGACTTGATGATCTTTATGGCTTTCATCCAACTTGGGATATCTTATAATTCTGTGATCTTGGAAGGGAATTTTGTTTGGAGCATCAAGATATCCAAACTCATCTCCTTCTGAGATAAAGGGCACAGGGCTTTGACATGCACTCTGGGAGGTGAACTTGCAACATGAAAGTGACCTTGTCTCCTTCAGGGGTCACCTTCCACATGCTGTTGTTGGTGGAGCAGATGTGTTTGCCTTTTTACCTCCTCACTTAGGGTCCTCACTACAATTGCAAGACAGTTTTACCAGGCTAAGGAATGTCCCAGGTGAGAATCCCAGGGATGTCTTTCTTGGTGAAGAGAAGGCTCTTCCTCAAGAAGGGGAGACTTAATTGCTGTCTTCCTGTACTTGAAGGGAGTTACAAGCAGGAGGGAGATTGATTTCTTACATGGTATGATACTGACAGGACAAGGGGGGAATAGCTTTAAACTAGAGGAGGAGAAATTTAGGTTAGATGTTAGGAAGAATTTTTTACTCAGAGGATGGTAAGGCACTTGAACAGGTTGCCCAAATAAATTGTAGATGCCCCATCTCTGAAGGTGTTCAAGGCCAGGTAGGATGGGGCCCTGGGCAGCCTGACCCCTGGCAACCATACCTATGGCAGGGAGGTTGGAACTAAATGACCTTAAAATCTCTTCCAACCTAAGCCATTCTATGATTCTATAATTCAGAAAGATCTTGGGTCCAGAAAGAGAAGATAGATGGTGCCAGTATAACCTATAGGTTAAGCTAGAATATAGAAAGAAGTCCTCTAAAATCTGTGCATTGTATCTGATACCTATTTAAGGAAATGCTTATAGGAACCATCTGGAAGATACCTATAAAACATTAGCTTGAACTATCTTTAGATTAGACATCTAATGCTGAAGTACAAATCTGAGTCAGCCACTCTAGGTTCCTGGAGCTGTCCACGGAAAGAAAAAAGTGTCAGAAGAGGGCAAGGTTTCAGAAAAACCACTGTAATCCAAAGATCTTGATGCTTCACTTTGTCCTGCGCTAGTTAGTACTGAGTACCCTGTGCCTTTGGCAGAAGTTTTCATTAATAGCACTGTTCAGTGAGAACATTTCATGGGAATGTAGAAGCTGGACCTCAAAGTAAAGATCCAGGTGCCAAGCCATGTGCTGAAAATACTGTTGAGCTGGAATCCTTTATAAGTGCTTTCTTTAGGTCTCTTCCCTACCAGTGTGTCATGGTTTTACGTTTTTTGGTTTTCAGTATTCCACATCAACACATCATGTAGTGCACTGGAACTAAAGTGTTAATACTCCAGCTCCATGTACCTATCTCTGTACGTGACGGAAGTCATGAGATCTGACCCTTCCGGGGGGGGAACACTCACTTACTGCTTGTCAGTGGGCTCCTGGAGGCAGCGTTTTCCCAGCCATCCCAAACTTTTCAGGTTTGACTTGGTCTCGGGAACTCTCTCTCCTATCTTTTTTGATTTATTAGTCTCAATTTCAATTAGATCTTATTATATTGTGTTATTTTGCATTTCCAATATCATAGTTAGTAAAATAAGTTTTCCTCCTTAGATCGCTGCCGCTGTTTTCTTTTCCCATTCCCTTTTCCCCTTCCCTTTTTGGGCCAGTGGCCCTTTTGGGCCAGCTGCCCCCCTGTCACGGGCACAGGTAGATCTTGCTTAACCCGCGACACAGTGGAAGATCACTATCTTCTTAAGTAGATCCCAATTAAAAAGCCCTCTAAGCTGTACTTTAATACAAATAATGCATAATGATAACACTGTCATATTTCATAATATGATGACTGTAACTCCACTCTTGTTAAAGAGCAATTGCAATGTAATTATGATAAGTATGTTCTCTGACATACTTTAATACCACAAATACAAATGTAATATAATTATACTCCATTACAATATATATTATTATTACAATATAATTGTCTGATAATATAATAATATAATTGATAATTATAGGACATACTACATGTAGTAATGTTTTACACATACATGCACACATATGCACACATCCTCACGTCTTGCAAAATAAGTGACTGACGTGTTCACAGTATTGCTGAGAATAAATACTGTAAATAACATTGCAGTGGTATATATTCAATTAAGGAGGCATGAGGATACAAAGGAGCTAACAAACTATTCATTCATGCTGTTAATATTCTTATTACATCAACAGAAATAATTATTGATTGAGCAGAAAATAAAAAGCATAGTGTAATTATATTTTAATTGCAATGTAATTCCACTGTAATTACACTTTTTTTTTTCCTATTATTTGGCTTGGCCAATAACAATGAGATTAGGGAGTCAGTGTTATCATAATTTTAAAAGATTATATCATTGTGTAGCATTATACAGCCTCCCAAGAGAAGTGGGTTCATCACTGATTAATTCATTTCAACCTAAACTTGAGCTGGTGTTGGAAAATTAACTGTAAAGAGTAGCGTTGATGAGATGTACTTCATGTCTCTGGCATCTCCAAGATACTGCCACTCAAAAACTCTGAAACAGAGACTGAATAGGAAGATGTAATGCCAGAAAATGTGTCCTCATCCTCAATTTAGCATCTTCTGCCAGCTTTGAAGGAATCAACCTTCCTCTCTATTTGAAAATATTATGTGTCTTTCAAGTGAAAAGTGATTATTAGTCTATCTAATTGTTCATTCCCTCCCCAAAATCCCACTCAGATCAGAGGAGTTGCCTACCCAGAGAGAATGAGTAAGTTGTTCATGTTGATCCCCCCCCCCCTCACTCAATATGCAATGCTATGACCACCTCTGGGTCCTTCTGAAATCAGTGATAATGGGAGATCTTGCTCAGCTCCCTTAAGACAGTAGAGGTATTTGTCTCACAAACAATAAAGAGATATCTCACAAATGATTAGCAGTAGTCTCAAAGTATTTTTGTGGTTAAGTCATTGGGAAGAACAATTAGTATTTTGCCTTCCTCCATTTCCTCTCTTATTTCCTATTCATTAAATAAATAAATAATCAGTGAAAAAGTTGGGAAGCAAATGAAATCTTGTGTGCCTCCTGGATACTCTGGATGATACAGTAGCTATGGCAACAAGCAGTTTAACAGAACTCCTTTACCTTTGATTTTTCTATTTTTGTCTTAATGTTTACATGAAATAGTGGAATTTTCTCTCCCAAGTTCATCTCCCATGTAGGTCAGTGGCCAAAATGCACTATACAATTTCTCATGTACTCTTCTCTTTCTTGTTCATTACTTGCATGAGGGCATATACTTAGTCCCAGCTGAAATATGGTTGACCATAGGGTTTTCATGGGCTTGTATTACATCACAGAATCATAGAATGGCTTAGGCTGAATGGAACATTAAAGATCATCTAGTTCTAACCCCTCTGCCACGGGCAGCATTGCCAGCCACTGGATCAGGTTGTCCAGGGCTCGTAGATTTGAGCACCTCCAGGGATGGGGCGTCCACAGCTTCTCTGGGCAACCTGTACCTGTGTCTCACCACCCTCATATCTCCAACAAACTAACAGGAGAGGAAATTTGGGTTGGAGACACATCCTGAACTGACTATACAGCTCATAACAGTTAAACACTGTGACTCATTCCCATGGTATGCTCCAGAGGCCAAATGTTCTAGTGGGCTCCAGTAGCAACAAACAGATTCACAGGGGATGAATCTTTTGAATCTTTCAGTGACTATAGAACATTTTCCAGCTCAGGGAAGAAAAAAAAAAGAAAAAGGAAAGGGAAAGGGAAAGGGAAAGGGAAAGGGAAAGGGAAAGGGAAAGGGAAAGAAGGGAAAGGGAAAGAAGGGAAAGGGAAAGAAGGGAAAGGGAAAGAAGAGGGAGGGGGAAGAAGGAAGGAAGGAAGGAAGGAAGGAAGGAAGGAAGGAAGGAA
>JAPSGF010000042.1:1270468-1330362 GCA_035772895.1 Perdix hodgsoniae
AAGGAGTATCAAGGTTGGACCTTCAGGGGAGGTCCAGGTTGGATATTAAAAGTTTCTTCTCAGAAGGAGTGGTCAGGCATTGAAATAGGCCTCCAGGAAACTGTGGAGTCACTGTTCCTGGTGGTTTTCAAAGAAAGGGTAGATGTGGCACTGAGTGGCATGGTTTAGTGGGCCTGATGGTGCTGGATCAAAGGTTGGACTAGATAATCTTAATGATCTTCTCCGACCTTAATAATTCCATTATTCTACTTTATGCTTACTCCTTGTTGCTTTACTTTTCTCATAAGTATTGGCTCCTAGCATAGTTGATTGGTCTCATTAACATGGGTGTAAATTAGTCCTTGTGCTCTGAAAGTCCCACCAAGTCTTCAGACTACCTATCTCTCTGAGAGAACAGCAGTGTTGCAAGGTGAGTGGCCACAGCTGGGTTGACCTAAGGAGACTAGATCAGCCTGACCTTAGTGTTCTTTTCCAATCATAATGACCCTATGATCCCAAAGTTCAGGAAGGCTCTCTGGTGGGATACTATGTCTGATGAGTGCAGCGTGATCTCTGTAGTAAACTACACAGCTGTTCAGGATCATGGACAAGATTCTCAATCTGGATCCACTGTGTTGCCTCAAGATCTGGGAACGATTTGTGAACTATTGTAACATTCTGTGAAAACCTGAGACTAGCACAGTGGCATGGACAATGAGATTAGGGTGAAAGACTAATACCTGCCATTGCAGAGGTATCCAAGTTAGGCATCTCTGTTTGAATTTGTTTTTTTAAAAGTTGAGCTGATTTCAAGTCAAGCAAAAGCTCAGGGTGTGAGATGCCATGCCCTCCAGGAAAATACAATTCCCTTTCAACTGCAAGGCATAATTGCAGCCACAGAAAGATTTATTCTTTCATTCCAACAAACAACACAGGTTACATTGACAGGGAGCCCAGCACAACACTGCTTCTGCTGATTTGACTTTTTCTCACCTGGCCCTTCGGAAGCTCTATGGATATGTAAAGCAAATGAGCTCTTAACCTGCCCTGCAGCTCCAGCTCTGCCTTCTCTCCCGAGCATGCAGTCAGACTGCAGCAGCTATGAGAGAAGGGCCAAATGTTTTCAGGCTTCTCCCCAGAGCCAGGAGAGTCAGAGTCTGTGCTAGGGCTTGGGCTTGCAACCAACGCTGACACTGCATTGCAGCACTAGGAAAAGTGGGGAGGGAGGAAAGCTGACTTGCATCCTGCAGGGAAAACAGCAGAGGCAGGATCCTACTGCTCATCTCTGGTGGAAATTCTGTTCAGAGAGGGCTACACTCCTATGGCATCTCATCACAAAAAGGCACAGATAGATGTGTAGCACTGACAGATGAAGAAAATAAAAATAAGGTGATAATTCCTAAATATGTAATGTGCAAGCCTATCTGAGCTGGCAGTTGTTTCCTTCCACAAATGCTGTATTGCCAGTCTAACTCATTACTTTATTGAGTGGTCTGGGATACTGAGAATGTGAGACTGTGCTCTTAGAAAATACACTGGTGTCCTACAGTCAATTCCATTCTTGTTCAATAGAAAGCAGATCAAGCTGTTACAAAGAAAACCTTGCCAGAACCAATAACTGTACAAGGCATGACATTATGCTAAGATGCTGCTTCAATAAATTATCAGCTAAAAAGAGTTTGGATCCTTTAATACCCTTGGGATTCATGGTTGCACAAACCCGTGTGTGCACACAGGTAAATGCAGTTAAACAGATACACCATATTCTATTGTCAGCGAATTCTTTGGGTAACGAAGAATGACATGTAAAACTCTATTTTAAAATCAGTACTTACTGACCTATCTCCAGAAATGAAGAAAGAAACATTTCAGGGACACAGTACCTGAAGAAGAGGAAATGCTACATATTAAGAATCTTAACACTATACTTGTGTGAGTGAAGATCTGTAAGGATTGATCCCTGGGGTTTATTTATGCAGCCAGGTCATGGTATATGCTGAAAGCAACCAAAGGAATAGGAAATCAAAAACTGGCTGATGGCAGAAAGGGGATTTGGCAAGAGTGTAGACAAAAAGTAGAGAAAAAAGAATCAGGATGTGGTTTCTGGGAAGGAAAGATCATAAGGTGAATCCATTTGGAGTCTGATCTAATAGGTGGCAACCCTGCCCTTGGCAGGTGGGTTTGTACTAGAAGGTCTCTGGAACTAGATTTGAAGTCTCATCCAACTCAACCCATCCTATGATTCTATGAAGGGCTTAAAGAAGAGATGGAGAATAGGTTCATTAAGAAACATTAGTGAGAATTCTTTCTTTTTGGCATGTGGTTAATGAGGAGGATCAACATCCTGCATCTACCGAAGGCCTTGAGGTGTCACTCTACAGTGAGTAGGTGTTTTTCCAGGAGATAGTCAAGGGTAGTCAAGTACAAACATTATAACAAACTTGATTCCCAAGTAATTCTTCCTAATGGCCAGATATCTCCAAGACTCCCAATCTGAACTTTCTCTTGAGCTGAGACTACTGTTATTGAGACATCCCTTAATCCCTTATAATATTAAAAGCGACTTGCTGGAGAACTGTGACCAAACCTCCTTATTCATAGGACTCCAACTCTCTTCCCAGAACTGAGGAAAAAAAATCAGGGTAAGGGGAAATGGCTTTAAATTGGAAGAGGGTAGGTTTAGACTAGATATTAGAAAGAAATTTGTTATTGTGAGGGTGTGAGACATTGGAACAGGTTGCCCAGTGCAGTTTTGAATGCCCCCTCCCTGTACGCGTTCTAAGGCCAGGCTGAATGGGGCTTTGAACAACTCAGTCTAGTGGGAGGTGTCCCTGCCTATAGCAGAGGATTGGAACTAGATGATCTTAAATGTCTCTTCCAACCCACACCATCCCATGATTCTAAGACTCCCAGTTGAACTACAGATCTGCATCGACTCATTGCTTAGCTGATGAACTCTGAAAGACTACAGCCCCAAGCAGTTATCTTCCAGGGAGCTTTCTTGCATTTCTCTGCACAGCCCGTAATCAGATATGAAGCTTCTCTGGGATGCATTAGCACAAATGATGCTCTGCAGAAAAAAATCATGTTGCAGCATCTGCTGCATGCAGACATAAGTCCTCCCTGCCTTCCTAGCTGTTGTTACTATCGTTATTAAGGATTTCATAATAACATGACTTGAGGGTCACAATTTGTCTGAGAGACATAGATTCTAAAAATGATGTATTTCTCCTTTCCATTTTCCCTTGCCAGCAGTAAGATGTTGACATGATTGAAATCCTGGTGAGGAAAGAACAGAGGGTCCAGTGTGAAGATGGAATTGAATTCCTAGGTCTTGCACTGGAACAGAATTTACCATCAATAGTGTTTGTAAAATAAAACAGTTCTACCACTTCTGTTTAATACTTGGAGTTTGCATTAATTTTGTTTGGTTTTGCCTGATGGCTAGTTTCTTCCCAAGAACCTATCTTTGCCAGAAATAACAAGATGTTTTTGCAGCACCGGAATGATGTAGTTTTTCTTCTGGGAGAACCTGTTTACATCTTGATCTGCTTTCCTTGGAAATCTGAGATTGAACAGCTCAAGCTCTTGGTGTGCTGAAGCGCCAAAGTAGGAATTTAGCTCAAGGGAAGTCAGAATTAAAAATGGGTGTTTCATTTCTATAGGACTGGCTTGATTCCTATTTGGATCAAGAGTTTCTGTTAGGATCACTCATGAGAGTCATGAAAAGGAGAATTCCATTTCATGGCTGCCTGCTGGGTTTTGTAGTCCTTCTTCAATTTCTCACCAAGTTGATGCTCACACCTCAGGAATTCCAGAGTGAACAAGTATTAACAGCACTACTGCTGATGTTCTTCAGTGAAACTGAGGGGTGTCTCCTCTGCCATCTGAGATCTGGCCTGAGAGACACCACTGAAGAAGGATGGATGGAGTCCAGCTTATACTGTGTATTCCAGTCTCCACACCTTTCAGTCCTACAGCTTTTGCAGATGTTAAGAGAAGCTTCCAAGCAAAGATCTACCAGTACAAAACAGGAAAGCTCTAACATAAATAAAGCCAAGTAATTTCCAACTAACCCATTATTTTTTAACAAGGTATGAGAAAATTTCCTTCCTTACAGTGAGTCAGTACCTTTCTTTGGAAATTCAATGAAAGAACAAAGCTAAAAAACAAAACAAAACAAAACAAAAAAACCGTAACAAAACAAACAAACAAACAACAACAACCATCATGCCTCTGTATTCCAGATAGCTGTTGACCCCTATAAAAGAAACAGACTGGCATGATGCTCATACAGCACCAACGGACCAAGAAAATTGGTCTGGAGAGTCTTGCCTAACATCCCATGGGATTTAACAGCCCTAGATGCTCAGTGCAATACTACTAAGAAAGAGTTGGACATTTTCCAACGGCTAAAGACAAGTCTGTTAGTTAATGGCCCAGATCAAAGCTAAGGGCGATTAATGATCTAACAAACCAGTCGATCAACTGGTGATGAAGATCAATTACAGCCCATATCAACGGCCCTCACCAAAGATTCACTTTTATTAGCTTTTTCTTTTTCTGTAGGACCTAGGACAAGCAAGGGGCTATCTGAGGTAATCGCTTGCTTTCTGAAAATCAATAACCAATCAACAGCTGAAATTTACTCTCAAAAAATGCTTGTTCAATACTTTATTCAAGGGGGTTCTTTTTTCTCACTGTGTTTAAAACTCTTTCCAAAAACTGCAATGCTGGGAAAAAGCACCTGTAAATGGCAACCCATTGTTTGTGGAATTATCCTCACCGAATGACCAACATAAGCTACTTTGCTCTGGCAGTGAGGAAAGCACTTATAATGTAGAAATGTAATTCTGTGAACCAGAGAGTTCACAGCAAACTTACCAGGTCCTTATAGAAAACAAAATTAGAAGAATAACATTGAATCATAGATAACAGTGTAGGGAGAGACTGGCTCCATCTTCCTACCTCTTAATTTGGACTCGATGATCCTTATGGGCCTCTTTCAATTCTGGATATTCTATGATTCTCTTATTGTCTCACTCACAAAAAGTGTGCCTGAGCAATGACACTTCCAGTTTCCTTTTAGAAGACTCTCCACTGTGTCAGCCCATTTTCATTGCCTTTTCTAGGAAAAGCTCTTCCACATCTAACTTAGATATCCCCCACTGGAATCTAAGCTAACAATTTCTTGTCTTGTATGTTCGGAAAAATACATTTGTTTCCTCTGGTGCTCTCTCATCCCACAACAGGCAAACTAGTCTCACATCTCCCTTTGTTCTAGTCTTCTAGTCTTCTATAGAATGAAAATAATCCTGTTTTTTAAATTATTTTTATTTATTTGTTTGTTTAATTCATTGTCATCATCTCATCAGTAGTATCCTAACCCAATCTTTGAGCTCGTGAGCTTGTTAGAGATCTCAAATGAGACCTGTTCTATCAAAAAATTTTAATAATGCTGTTTCCAGCCAGTAGGAGACACTGTTTAGGCAGAGCTCATGTTTTGGTCCCCTTTCTCCTGTTCAGAATCTAGAACTGCTGTTTCAGATACATTAGAAGAGTCTCTCCAATGTATGTCTTTCAGTATCCACCCAGTTTCCTCACCTGTCAGCTTATTTTGGGTATACTGATAGACAGCTGCACTGTATGTTGATGAGCTCAGTGCAAAAGAGTCAAAATGTCTCTCAAGATCTCTGGGAACTGCTGGAGTCAAGGACCAGAGCTCCTCTATTCCCTTTACCTGTTCAGCCAGTTACATTTAATTTGCTTACACCATCTTTCTGTACTGCTCCTTCTTTCTAGAAATGAATACTGCAGTGGATATTGTCACTTCTCAGTATGAGATGGGACAGAGATGAAGATAGAAATACAGGCAGAAGAAAGTAGGTGGGAGAGAGAGGTGGTATGATGGCTTGGAGATTTAAAAGGCAGTTAAAATGTGCATGTGTGCAAGAGAGGGGCAAAGTAAACTCTTCTGTAGGAAAACAGCTATAGCTTACATCCCTCTGTTCCAGAATGAGACATCTGCATTCTGCTATGACTTATCTGTCAGCCCCTTGATAAAGTTATGAAGGGCTTTAACTCTCTATAACAGTCAGGACGTACACAAGATTTACTATGTTTTTAATAGCAACTTGTACTGAAGGTGCAGAGATGCAAAGAATGGTGCAAACACATAAGTCTCTCAACAGAGAATGACAGCTATCTCCTAAGAGTGATTTAGTTCACCAAAAAGCTGCATCACCTTGGAGTTATGAGCAGATGATGTTGGTGGTTTCAAGGTCTGGTTTTGATTTTCCTATGCAGTTCTGCCATCAGCCTCCATCTTTAGACACAGTGCATTGGTGCAGACTGCATTGATGGCATCAGCCCAATCTAACTTTGACTGCTGGAACTGCACCGGTGTAAATCATCTCTCATTCCCCCGCGGTACTGTGAGTCACTGATCCTGGCACTTGGCTGTCTTGGCATGTCTCCTAGAATTCATTGCATAGCTCTCAGCAGTCAGGGAATACTTTCAATGGGATTTCTGGGTAGAGGTGTATTGACTGCTCTATGCCTTGGTTTCTTCATCACTGAAACAAAACTAATAACCCTTACTCACTCTTTAAAATAAGAAAGAAAAACCTTCATCAAAAAACTTACCCAAGTGTGGTTTATGTAATGCTTTGCGATCCTGTGGCAGAGAAGAATTAAGAAGAGAAAAGTTGAGTTATAAAGGATAGTCTGAAAAGTGTCTCCACATATTGTCGATTGGTTCACGCTGACTTAATCTCTCAACTCAGTTGAGCATCTGCTTGCCCAGAATTAGCCCTGGGGATGGGAAGCCCAATTCAAGTTCTACTTGCAGCCTTCAAGGTGAGACAGTGATCTTACTCACCAGCTGGAGCTGGTTAGAGAATGCTGTCTTGGTTCCCTTCTGAAACACTGAGCTATCCTGCTGAGGCTGCCCCTACCTGTCTTACTCCACTGTTCCCTGATGATAAATTTGACTTCATTTCCTGTTTTTCTCTCACTGATTTACAAACCTTTACAATACAGAAGCTACCACTGCTGTCAGACTTTTTTCAATGTCAAGTCCCCCTCTCCCATCACTTCATCCAATCATTATTAATTAACTAGTTAATAGCCTCAAATTATTTTGTAAATAAATAAATGCCTGAGCTGCATCTGTGTAGTGTTTTCCTGCTGCCAAGCAGCTCAGCACCAAATTTACTAATTCAGAGTCTTTGCAACAGATATTTTGATAGAAAGAAATGTGTACTCTGGCATAAGCTTTTTGTTATTGCCTGAGAATTATCCATTTTGAATGCCTCGAGTACAAGCGAGCACTATTGGGACTTTCTCAGTTGAACATGAGTCCATAGTGTACCCAGGTGACCAAGAAGCCCAAGGGCAACCTGGCTTCTGTCAGAAACAGTGAAGCCAGAAGGAGCAGGGAGGTGGTCATCCCTCTGTACTCAGCTCTGGCAAGACCATCTTGAGTATTGTGTTCAGTTCTGGACTCCTTACTACAAGAAAGATATTGAGGCCCTAGAGTGTGTCCAGTGAAAGGCTACAAAAGTGGTGAGGGAACTGAAGAACAAATCTTATAAGGCACAGATGAAGGAACTGGGATTGTTTAGTTTGGAGAAGAGGAGGCTCAGAGGTAACCTCATCGCTCTCTACAGCTACCTGAAAGGAAGTTCTGGCGAGGTCTTTTCTCTTGGGTAACAGAGATAGGACTAGAGGGAAAATTGTACCAGGGAGGTTCAGGTTGAGTACTGGGAAAACCTTATTCTCAAAAAGAGTGGTGAGGCACTGGAATGGGCTGCTCAGGGAGGTTGTGGAGTCACCATCCCTGAAGGTGTTCAAGAAACATGTAGATGTGGTAGTAAGGAACATGATTTGCTGGACAATATTGATGGTAAGTGGATGGCTGGACTAGATGATCTTGGAGGTCTTCTTTAACATTAATGATTCTATGATTGATTCTGTGACTACTCCTATTCTCTCAAACTTTGTGATGTACAAAGAATCACAGTAGAGCTCCTCACTTCCATGTTAACATTCCAAAAACTACAGCTTTTGGAGTTGGGCTGCAGAAGTGCTGTAATCTATGTTGTGCTACATAATTTGGGATGGGTGGCCTTTCTATTCTGGACCCATGTGTACCTAATGGGTCAACAACATCTAGTCTCATCTCTACCACTGCCAAAGAAACGTGAATGGGATGGACATTTCTGTTCAGAACAAACTAATAGATCAAAAACTGTATTGAAAGACAGGAGAGGAGAGGTGGTTCTTAATTCTTAGATGCATGCATGACTTTGTGGGTGCTCTTGTGTGAGGCACTTAGATCTGTACCTTGACTGCACTGCTTTACCTACACAAAAATGCACTGAGAGATACTGAGTTTTAGAGAGTCTCATGCAATGCTTTGAAGTTTCACATGAAAGGCTCTGCAGGAGGGAGAAACTGCTACTAGGAGAATCACACAACCTTCATGACACACGAATGCTGAGCAGGTCTGCAAAATCAAACTTTCTCTTTTCTGTTATCTTCTGTATCTGCCCTCTCCTTGCCAATTGCACTCCTGCTCTGTCACACAAGTTGTCTGCCTTAAGCTTCCCAGTACTAACAAGATCAAACTCCTAACGTTCCACATAAGTGTAACTCACTACACATGTGAGAGCATGGAAGTAGGAGTCAAGGTGTGTTCATTGTTGACCTGGGCTCTAGATAAACCAGCTACTGATCCAGTTCACTGAGACCTAGGTTATCTTTTCATACATATGGTCAAGGCTCTACATATTCTGTAGAGACGGGAGATGTTCTCCAATCTGTTTCATATACTGTTGTCTGTGAATCACCAGCAAAGTAACTATTGTTTTCGTTGTACAAGATCAAACCTGTTTCATCCAGGGCTTCATCCTCCACCCCAGCTCCCTGAAATTAATAGAAAAATTCTCACTGATTTTAGGAACAGATATGTCAGGACATTAATTTCTTGCTATCCCACTTCAAAGGAACCATTTACTCCTCTCTCTTCAGAACAGTTGGAGAAAATTTTCACCACTGCACTGATGGAAGAAATGACTCTGCTTAATAGAGGCAGATGGAAAAAATATGAGGTCATTTGGTCACAAATGAAAAACTTGCCTTCTATAGTAGTTTAATGCCGAGTTTGCCTGGCCCCCTCTATGATTAGATTATTACTTATTCACTTATTCTTCTGTTTAATCATATCAAGGGAGAGTGCCCTACATGACCCCTCTGGGTACTTGCTGATTCCTTTGTTCTTTTATTCTGCCTTTAACCGAGATGATTTCCATACAGGTTCCTTTCATAATGAACCCTGAATTATTTTACTTCATCATCCATAAGGTGTCATGCAGTTTGCTGGTATGTGTCTATCTGAGCTATTGCTGCAGAACACACTATTGTTAAGTAACTCACAAGCATTGGTCACTTACAGAGCCCTGGATTTTAAGGCTAATTGGACCCTTTTTTGTTTACCTCCTGACTGGGGATGGTCTCAGAGACTATACTCAGCCAGAACCTTTAGCTACATTATATTGTACCTCTTAGAAATAGCACAAACTGAGGGACACGGTGTACTAGACATGGTGGTGGGGGGGGGAGGTTGGAGGTTGACAGTTGGACTTAATGATATTAGTGGTCTTTTCCAACCTTTATGATTCTAAATTAAATCATGAGGCACAGTGCTTGCCAGCACCTAAGCCCCAGGACACCTGGAATCTCCTCAGAGCTTGGATTTTTTTAATTTTTGTATGGTGTTTAATTTCAAGTCTACTTTTTCCTTTGCTGCAGCTTCCTTATCCATAAATCGGGTATTTTACTCTGAAAGCAATTTTTTTTTTTTTATCTAAAGATGAAACTAGATGTGTAATAGAGGAGTTTTACAATAATATGAGTACCTTGCAAAACAAACACTGTTTATTCAACTTTCACAAATCTGTCCCCATGAACTGTTATCGGTTGTTTAAAAATAGGAACCCTGTTTCCTGATTGCACCTGCCTAACTTAACTAAGAGTTATTACATACTGAGAAGCTTCCTCCATCACAATACACCAACACAGCACATCCAAGATATAATAATATCAACTCTTTTTTACATTAAACAATATATAGGGAACAAGGTGACTTGCTTATGGCTGTATTGTTTGATCAATAAAAGAGATTTGAAAGAAAATCACAGAGCCCTGATGGCTAATTTTGTGGTCCAACCATTAGACTGCACATCTGTATTACAGTTGATTTTCGGTGTTATTTGACTTGCCTGAGTGATGAGATTATGTTGGATAATGTATTGGGCTCTGTTAGCCTAACAACCTATATATCAAGATGGACACCTACCTATGCTTGTAAAATCAGAGGATCCTTACAAAATTGCAAACAAATCCTAGAGATGGATGTTAAATACATGGTGAAACATGCAGTAGTCAAATTTCTGTCTTGACTTTAACTAACTTGCCAGTCATAAGCACTCATTTCACCCAAGCACTACAAAGGACACATCTCAGAAAAGTGACTCAAATCCTGAGAAGAAAAATATATTAAAAAGTTGCTTGTTCAGCTTTGGAACACATGACAGACAGCTGAAAGCTGCCCGCTGAGAGGAGAGCCTGAGAAGAAAACATATTCAAAGAAATTCAAGGAAAGCAATGAAGCACTTGAAATGCAGTTATCTTGCCTCATCTCCCAGGCTTAAGGTTACTACCATTAAGATTTCATCCAACAGAGTATCTGTGATATGCACAGCACCAACATCAGCACCAGCAATCTTCATGGCCATGAAGGAGGGGATACTGGATACAGGAGGAAAGAGTTGGAAAATATTCCCTGCACTTCACTGGCATTCACAACATTAAGCTGCAGCAAGGCTGGACCTGGGAAAAGTTTATTAGAAAATGCCAGAGAGCTTTCTCATAAATCTGTTGCTTTCACGGTATTGCACGAGGCACACGAGTCCCAAAATATTCTGGTGTTGTGAACACCAGAGGCACAGGACAATGTTAGCATCTCACGTTGGTACATACCGAGTCAACACAATAAAGGTGCTTCCATACATGTTTTCAATTTCTCCATACACCGTGATCCCACGAACCTATTCTAAGAAGATACCTCAGCCCAATATATTTACATGCTTGGAAGAAGAGTTTCAGGCCCAGCTTTTGTATTGTCTATGTACCTTGGATGAGGAGAGACCAAGCTCCATCAGCATATAATCACCCGCTCAGGTCCTTCCATGTATGGTACACATACTAAAGACTGGATGAAAGACTGGCTGATTTCTCTCTGCTCTTCATCTCACAGCTGGTGATATTGCACAGTGATGTGCATTTTAGTATGTTGCAAAAGTGCTGATTTAAAAAGTCTGATTATATCAGCAGCACAGTAAGTGTAAGAGCCACAGAGCTTTCATGTACCAATACTGGGGAAAATATGTAATCTCAGATGAATGGACTTAGACAGCAGGCACCTTGTGTACCTTTATCTGTTTCAAGGTTGGTGCCTTCATAAAAGGTAGTCTTCAGATTTCCCATGTAATCAGCAGTAATATAGACGAGTCAATAAAGAATAAGACACAGTCCATCAGTCTAAAAGTAGATACCTCTCCATAGATTCTCAATGGATCACAGTCAAGACTATCTTGGCAAAACTCCTGGATGACTCTTGGGTATATGAGTTATAAAAGAACTCCAGAAAGAAATGGTGAGATTTCAGCTGGGATTTCAACTGGAAACCAACCAGTGCATATTCACTGTGTATCTGAACAATGCAGAAGGTGATTAATGGGCATATTCAAGAGAGGTATGCATTGGAGTTCATTCTGCAGTGAACAGAAACTCAGAGAAGAGGACCTAGTGAAGATATGGAGTAGCTGGCTTCTTAGAGACATTTCAGGCAAACTCTGCAAACATAGCCAAAAGTGGAAGAAACAGGCATCCATGGGTGGGTGCCTACTGGTGGAGTAAATCCCTAAGAATGACATCTCTCAGCAGTGAAGTTCACTGCTCTATGGAACAAACCTGCTGTATGCTGGGGAAGGCAATCATAAACACAGTATCTCACCAGTATGATTGTAATTTTTATTCCTTTAACTAGGTGGGGACCGAGCATGCTTCTTTGCATTATGTTCATTCATAACACAAGATCGGAAACAGCATCATAAAAAATATTTACATCATGCTGTGCTGTTATTAAAGTCAGTGGGTTTCAGATGGACTGGGAGCCAAGCAGTGGTTATGCAAAAGCCAGTCAGAATTCTGAGCAGTGATTAAAGAGTAAGTTTATAAAAGAAGTTGGCAGGTGTTGAAAGGAGATTGTCAGGTGATGCCACCATGAAAGGCAAACAAACAAAAACAAATTCAAGGAACAGTAATTTCTTTCTGAAAGCAGAGAAATCAACATGTCTAAAAAGAAAGTGAAGGGCACGTAGAGAAGGAGAGTAGACAAGACTGCATATTTCCATTCTGAGGAGAGAAAAACAAGCTGCAGCTCAGATAGACTAATGAGATACTTTATTACTTCAGCTCTCTGGCTATTTATTTCAGTCTACTTTTCTTCTTATTTTATAAAAGTACTGAATCCATCTCCTGTGTAAAGTTTCCATTATGTAGAAACAAAAATAACATTCCAGGTTCAATATGATCTGGGCTGCAGAAAGAGCAATGAGTCAAATATACTTTATTTGCTGCTACTGTTTCCAAAAACCAATACCGTGAATGTGTTAATTTGACCTTAACAGCATCAGAGCATTTAGTGAGTGGGATACTAGAGGAGAGTGTAGTCAGAAACTCAATCTTTCCAATGACTGGAGCCTAGCATTTTAGAATTAGAAACATAGAATCCCTTGAGTTGGAAGGGTCATCTTTGAAGGTTATCTAGTCCAACCCCTCTGCAATGAACAGGGACATCTATGGCTAGATCAGGTGACTCAGACCCAGTCCAGTGCGACCACTGGCTCAGTACTGCCTCCTACCAAGATGAGTGAACATATTATGTTACTGCCATGTCAATTTTCCATGTCAATATTGCCATGTCAATATTTCCTTGACAACACATGACACTGTGAAATACTTTCTGATGTCAAAGAATCATAGAATGATATGGAAGGGACCATAAAGCACATCTAGTTCCAAAATCCCTGATATGGGCAGGGACAGCTTCCACTACACTAGGCTGTCTAAAGTCTCAACCAACCTGTCCTCAAGATACAGAACATCTACAGCTTCTTTGGCAACATTTTGTCTTGAGCAATAAAATCCCAGGGGCTTGCATAGATACTATACCAAACTACTTACTCGACTTCTTCAGGACATTGAGGTGCTGGAGCAGGTCCAAAGAAGAGCAACAAGGCTTGTGAAGGGCTTGGAAAATATTCCGTACGAGGAGTGACTGAAGGAACTGGGGCTGTTCAGTCTGGGGAAAAGGAGGCTGAGGGGAGACCTTATTGCTTCCAATGTCTGAAAGGTGATTGCAGTGAGAGCAGGGTTGGTCTCTTTTCACTGGTGACAGGTGACAGGACGAGGGGAAACGGCCTTAAGTTGCACCAAGGTAAGCTTAGTTTGGACATCAGGAAACATTTCTTTACAGAAAGGGTTGTTAAGGACTGGAATAGGCTCCCAGGGATGTGGTTGAGCCACCAACCCTGCATGTGTTTAAAAACCATTTGGATGTGGTGCTCAGGGACATGATTTAGCAGAGGGTTGTCAGAGCTAGGGTAGTATGGCTAGGTTGTGATTGGACTCGATGATCTTTAAGGACTTTTCCAACCTGAGTGATTCTATGATTCTATGATTCACTTTGTCCTCCAACATAGAAAAGGGAACAAGATCAGGGTATCATATACCCAATGAGATTCTAGATCTTGCCATTGTGGAAAATACCAAACATCTCCTCTCAGGTTTTACCTGCTGGAAATTATCAGGTGCAAGAGGTAAAACTAAACAGAAATATATTGATGGTGTGGCTTAGAAAACGATAGTTGACTGCTCAGAGGA
This sequence comes from Perdix hodgsoniae, assembly GCA_035772895.1. Taxonomy (NCBI): domain Eukaryota; kingdom Metazoa; phylum Chordata; class Aves; order Galliformes; family Phasianidae; genus Perdix; species Perdix hodgsoniae. The sequence goes on from JAPSGF010000042.1 coordinate 1,284,458, forward strand.
GTTCCTTTTCACACATCTATTCACAGCTATTGCTACTCTAAATTTATCTAATTTCCACTGTCCAAAGCTCTACTCATCATAGGACCAGCCCTATGAGATGAAATCAAGATGATCAAGGAGGACATGCCTTTCTTTATTCTGTAAGATTCATTGGTTGATGTTCCTTATAAGAGGAATGAATACCTCTCAGCTCTTAGTCAGCTCTGAGGGAGATTTTGTAAGTCAAAAATGACTACTCACCACCTCTCTATGAAAAAGACAGACTTGTTTCACTCATTTCATGGATGAGGTCCTAAGATCACACGGAGATCCTGAAAGTGAGCTCATGTTTCTTACTAAGACAACCTATTTCCTAGCAGAACTCATCAACTCTTTTGGAGCATATGTCTCTCTTTGCAAACTGAAAGAATGAATGGAAATGTCTGGAAAGATAGGCACACAGCTCTAGGCTCTTTTTGCACTGGAAACACATTCTGTTGACTGTCGTCTGTAAATACCTACCCTATTGCTGCAACAATCTAAGAAATTAAATACATTATCTTGATTTAAAGAAAAAAATAGAAAAGCTAACAGCTGCCGCTCCAGCAGGAAAAAAATAAAATAAAAAATCCTGGAACACATTTCTCAGTTTCCTGTAGGGCCTTCTTTTACAGCAACTATCTTAGACATAAAAAAAGAAACAAAAATCCTGCCCTCGGTAGAAGGACATATTAGCCCTCCAGCTTCACTATTACGTCATTTAATGCCTATTGCCTGGATTAATAGGCATTTCAATTGGAAATACTTTTTGGAGCAGAACTTGGCTACAGCTGCTTTCCTTTCTGGGGATCCCCTACGGTGCTCTATAAAGCAGCAGATTAAATACTGATGGAGCAGTGCTGGGAAATAGCAATCGTAGCCGTGGTGATTGTTCACACTTACGCCTGGACATTAGATCTTGGCATTTGAGTGAAAGAATACTAGTTGGAATGCTGGGGTCATGCTTTGGTATACTAAGACTCATATTTAGAAGATAAATATAGCAGCAAATACCTTCAAAGTGTGAAGGTCCATTAATTATACTTTCTGTAACAGTCCATATTTTTGGTGGAGATATATACACTGGTGATAGGTTTTAGCTTTGAAAATCCAGGTGTTCAGTAGATTTATTAAAGGCAGAATCATTTCCTTTTAAACATAATCATTTCAGAATATTCAATATCTAATAAAGACTTTAGATCAGCACTGTTTCTCTTGGTTCCTCTGCAGATGCCTAGCAAACTTTTGTTTACAGAGACAGTCCTCACTGAGAGAGTGTTTAGAGAAAAAAAAGGCTCTGCCAACCTGTCTCTCTTCCCTTGCTCCCCCACTGGGGATATAAGACAGAATTTCTCTGTTGTCTGGCTCTGAGAATGGAAAAGAGCAGGCTTTGCTTCTTTCCCTTTCTTCACCTTGCCTTGACCAGTCATGTCAAATTCTTAACTCATTACCTTCAGCGTGGTTGTTACTTGGTTATTAGCTGTCACCACTGTCAACCCAAAGCAGCATATGGTAGCCTTACCATGTTCAACTTATAGTGATTTAACAAGAGTTTCCAGCCATACTCACATCCCTGGTCTCGGAAGTCCTTCCCATTGTCAGCGGTGTGTACAGGGAGAGCTTCATGGGGCAGTCCATAACATTGCTGGATACAGCTCACTTCTATTTCATAGAATCATAGAATCATTAAGGTTGGAAAAGACCACTGTGATCATGTACTGCAACAATCTGAGATCATCTAGTTCAACCACTGCCACCATGACCACTAAATCACGTCCCTTAGTGCCACATCTTCATGTTTCTTGAAGACCTTCAGGGACAGTGATTCTACCACATCCCTGGACAGCCTATTCCAATGCCTCACCACTTTTCCTGAGAAGAAATTTATCCTGATATCCAACGTGAACCTTCCCTAGCCCAATTTAAGGCCACTATCTCTCATTCTATTTTTGGTATATGTGAAAAGAGACAGACCCCTACATCACTACAACCTTCTTTCAAGGAGCTGTAAAGAGTAATGAGGTCTCCCTTGAAACTCCTCTACTGCAGACTGAAAAATCCCAGTTCCTTCATCTACTCCTCACAGAATTTGTGCTTCCTTGCAGCAAGCCTCACCGAGCGGTTCTTAAAACATTTCACCGCCCTGGATTTGGGCAGTTTCTTTACACTTCCTGGAAACAGACATACCTACCAGAAAAAGCTTGCCCCAAGTATTTTTCTACAAGCTAAGAGGAGCCAGAAGATGTTCTCTTCCTCTTCCCAGCCTTGCATGGGAAGGTCACCAGTCCCTACCTGCTGCCATCCCAGATGACAAGCAGTCTGAACAGCTAGTGTGGAGAGGAATACAATAGCTTATATGGATCTGACAGCAGATCTAATGCTAAACCCAGGCTTGCTAATGCTTTATAAATGTCAGCCTTGTCTGTTTTTGAGCAGGTGAAGGGAAAAGAGCAAAGGCTGCTTGAGCTCCTTGTTACTTCAATTTATCTAACACTGCCAGAGCCCAGCCCTGCAGGCTGCTGATCAAAATGTAGCTCTACAGGTGGTCTCCAACATCCTTAAACACCTCTCCCTATTTCCCCAGAGGAGCAGTATCTGGGGCCTGGAGGGATGATGTGAAATGGCAGTGGAGGCATTCCCAAGGGAAGTGCAGCCAGAGGCTCCTAAATGAAAGAAACAGAAAAAGATGCAATGTGGAGTGGAAAAGTAATTCTCAGGGGTGTGAAAAGCTTGACTAAACAGCTTCTCACCACATTTCTATTCACACAGCTGAGGTCATCCCTTTGCTTCCCAGCAAAAATAACAGGAGCTCCCCCTGGCCACCCCAGTTGAGCTGCATCACTCTGCTCCTCCCCCGAACAGCTGGCTAGCAATGTCAGGCTTGAAAGTGCATCCCCAGGATAGTAGCACAATTGCTGCTTTACTTCTAAATTATGCATCACCTTCCCCAAGCACACGCTCCCAGCAGGTGTCTATCTCCAAGCAGTACAAGAGCACTGTCACTCCACACTTGTCATTCAGCCAGAGGAGTTTAAAAGGAGATGGTCCTGATACAGAGCAGCCATCTCCCTTGGTGCTTCCATTTGTTTTAAAAATTGAACTCACTGTAGGAGAGTCAGACTAGATGACCTTTAAGGGTCCATTTCAACTCAAACAATTCTGTGATTCTATGAAAAATGAAGTCAGTCAGGTCAGCAAATTGAGAGCCATCACCCTTTCAGGCAAAGGGAGAAGCGGGGATCAGGATTGTTAAACCCTCTGTTGAAGGGAGATGGCCTCCAGGTGATGTGGATAGGCAGAGGTGCATGGGGGGAACTTTCAAGCCATTCAAAGCAGTGTTACTTAATATATCTCCAGCCGTGAATGTCTGGCTTTTGAATAAAAAAGAAAAAAAAAAGAAAAAAAAACAGGTATTCTTTTTGTTCAAACATCTACTGGATCTCTTGGTCTGCAGTCCAACTCTGCAGGATTATATTACTTTTTCAGCAGCACAATAAATCTGATATGTTCAAACTTAATTTACATTTTTTTAACCAAGTGTGGAAAAGAAGACGCCCAAAAAGAAGCTGAGCAATGAGACTCACACTGCTTTTGTGCTACTCACTGATGTCCATTTTTCACATGGATTATGACCCCTGGTCCTCAAACATAACAACACTACACTGGTTCAAAACATACTGTGATTTATGGATTATGGCCAATGGTTCTCTTCATAGCGGCCCTTTCACAGAGTGATTTATCACATTTCTCACCAGAAAAAAAAGATCTTCCCGCCTCGTGGTGCATGTGTAGTGCCAGTATGTACCGTGCCTCATAAGTGGTATAGACAGGGCTAAAGCTGAACTTATCTCCAGGGAGGGATGCAGAACTGGAGAAGGGAATCTAGCTAAACACCTTTAATGTGTATGATTGAATGGGTGACCTGAGGGGACGGACTGCAGCAAATGACATTTGTGACATCAGACCTCCTTTACCATGACTTCAGTTATTCTGTGATCCCTGCAGAAAAGACCATGGGATCCATCACAGATTCAAAATGGCTATGAAAGTTATCTGCCCTGGACCTGACCTGATTTACTTTCTGATGCCAAGTAGGTATCATAATCCTTTCTTGAAAATGGGAAGCATTTCCCTTACGGACATACACACTCATGCAAAACCTCTTCCCAAACCTTTAACCCACACTCATTTTTCTCCTTGGACTCTCCTTGGAGGTGATCTTTCCAAAACACTGACCTAGTGACCCCCTTCCCTCCCTCCTCCACCTCAGCCCAGCCCCCAGTAAGCCTCCAATTAAATCCAAAATTGCCTCTGTACAAAAGCAGCTCTGTCAGCTCCATTCAGAGAGGAACAAGTAGCTTGAATAGCTTTGGGCTCACTGGAAACCGAGAAACAGTGTGGTCTTGTGTTAAAGTTGAATAGTGGTTAGGGGGGTGGATGGAGGTTGAGGGGGAGAGTTGAATCAGTTAAAGTAATTATTGAATCATTCATGGAGGCTGGGAGGGAAGAGGATTGGTCTTGAACAAAGCCCTGCAAGAGACACATAAGACATTTCACCCCTTAAGGATGTCTCGGGAAGAAAAGGAAAGTATCAGGTATAAAACAGCTATTTGTAAAAGTCAGAGCTTTGTGATGCTCTGGGATCTGGTTCCCCTTTAAAGATCATCAGTCTTAGACCTAGCTCATCTTCACATCTCTGTTTAATTCAGTATCCAAAAGTCTGATTCTCTTGTTCTAGTACTCGGGATGCAGCTAAGAGCATCATATTGACAGAGATTTAGTTGCTTTATGTTATTATTGAAGTCAGAGAATCATAGAATTGTTAAGATTAGAATAGATCACTAAAATCATCTAGTTTAACTATCAACCCATCACCATCATTCTCACTGAACCATGTCCTTCCAGTACATAGACAAAGATTTAATTGCTTCTTGTTGGAGTCAGGTAAATGGAGAACACACAGAAATGCTATCAGGATCATTATGAAAAAAGCCTCTATAATTTGTCTGATATTTAATATGAACCTGACAGCCCTCTAAGCAAAAGACTTTGCAGGTAACCCAGATCCTAAGTACTGTCACCCATCAACTCAGCAGGAAAAGCAGATCCATATACATGGCAGTGCTATCCACCAGAAAATAACCCACATCAAGAGGCCAGGAGAGAAAATTCTCCAGCAGGGTGAGGAGGCAGCAGTCCAAAAACACCAGTGGCATTCTACAGAGGTTACTCTACTCTTGAGGGGAAAATGCATCTCTTCTAGAGAAAGCTGTGATGCAGAAGCAGGAAAATTAGGCTCTGTTATTCTGTCACAAAGAATGGATTCCTGATAACATTACATCCACTAAAGGAAAAAATCTTCCTGTGATCAGGAAGATTTCTATTTTGGACAAACCTTGTGAAAAGTCTCCTGTTGATGCTTTGTATATAAAACCAACAGTGAATAAGAATCAGGAGAAAACAAGATTTGTTGCAACAGCTCATTTTATCTACACATTCCAGGCCAGTAAATACTGTCCAAGTGTTCATTTTCCAGTGCTTTGCTTGCCCACACAGAAGTGCAAATCCCAAAGTGGAAGTTAGTAAGTAGTCAACTTCAGGTAATGATGCAATACAATTTGTATTTTCCCTAATGAGATATCATGATTTCAGCACATTTATTTGCTATTTTCACTTATTCAATTATTTGTTCCTTGGTGAATGCATTTTTTTTTTTTCAAGGCCACATTCATTTAAAAAAAAAAAAAAAAGGAAGAGCTATTTGGGATGCCATGCTGGTTAGCAGTATCAGTCAGAGCAGCCACAGATTGCTGCTTCTGCTCCTTGTCGGGCAGTGTACAAAAGCCCTGCTGTCAAAAATGCTCTTGTATGAGGGTAAAAATCAGTTTATCTTAATTTTCTTCCTTTTCAGAGCCTATTTTCCATCTTAGAGAAATAATCACTGGTTATTAGGATTTGTTCAAACCACTGTTGTTTCTTCAAGCTTCAGCTGTCCAATAGAAACAGCAAATCCCCCACAGACTGTAGGTGTCTGGCACACAAAGGGTTAATCACAGAGCCTAAGATTTGAATACTCAGCTATCTGCTGTTTAAAAAAAAAATATCTGAGTAAATAGTCATACAAGGTTTTATATTTTGAGGATTTTGGCAATATTACTTCCTTTCCTCCTTCAAGTTATGGAGGCACGGCCTTACAGAACTATTCACTAGAAAATACAGCAAATATTGGATACTTTTCCCCAAAGATAACTGAGTTTATTAAGAATAATCCTGCTGAATTTCAGTGGGAGGCATACCGACTGTGTCTACACATATGATGCACATCAAGAAAGTGGCTAAACATACCCAAATAGTTTAATCGTTAGGGCCGCTTATGTTTAGAATCATGGAATCATAGAATATCCCAGGTTGCAATGGACCCATAGGGGTCACTGAGTCCAACTACTGACTCCACACAGAATCACCCCAAAATCAGACCATGTTTTTGAGAGTGTTGTCCAGCCTTGCTTAGGCAAGCTAAGCTAACATGTTCAAGATGCTACCAAATTGTGGTTGATCTCTACAGGATTTAACTTGTTAACAAGTTGCCCAGAGAATTTGAGGATGCCCTAACCTTGGAGGTGCTCAAGGCCAGGTGAGATGGGACAGCCTGGCCTAGTGCTGATAACCTTGCCTACAGCAAGTGTTGGGATTGGATGGGCTTTAATGGTTGGGTCCAAACCAAAGCCAATCATTCTACGATTCCTTATAGGGCATCCTCTCAGCTCCTCAGCCTCATCTCCACAGCCCACAGATGATGTCTCCTCTCACACAACAACAAAACATGCTACTACAGCAGGCTGAGTCACTGTTTGGCACATAACAAGACAATGTCATCTCCTAGCAACGGTGAGTCGATAATGGAATTCTCTCACGTGCAGAGTTGTAAGGGCAGGCATGTGTAAGGGCTGACACTGCTGTCTGCAAGTTCACCTGCATCTCATGCAACAAATTGCTCACCAGGGGAACAGGTCATGGAAAGACAAGGCTTTCAAAAAGACTTTCTACTAGTCCATCCTATGACCAAAACTGTCATGAATGGCAGCATTAAGACAGTAGATAAATCCCAGCTAAATGAACCACAGTGAGAGATTAGCAAAAGGATGCAAGCTGAGCTTGTCTCAAAGGGAAGTTGCTTTATGCTCATCATACAACAGGCAATTAGTCATAGACTTTTAATGACTTGGCTGGCCTTTGTGGAAACTACTCCCAGGTGGAATCAGAATAGTTAGAGCCTGACTCATAGAGGCTGTCCTGACAGAAATATTTTGTATCCCGAGTCCTGAAAAGGTCCATTACCTCGAAGCTGAGCTTGCATTCAGTGCAGCTCTTGAAGCACATGCTTACTGCTACATTGGGATCTCGCAGGTGCTTAAGTAGCTGTGAAAGCAGCCTTGCCTCCTCTTTATGCTATCAGGGATGAAAGCTCTGAACACTTTCTACCCTAAAGAAGCTGTGGACAAATTGTTCACTGCTCATCTTCAGCAAACCAGAGGCAAAATTGGGTTCATGTCTCATTAGCACTATTTCAGCGAGAGCATGATGATCTAAGTAAGTCATTGAGATGGCTGTATGTATTTATAAAGTACCTAATGAGGTGGGGTACAGTTTTAACCACAACTTACAAGCCTTTCCATGATACTTTTTTAAGTCCTTCCTTTTACAGCCTTCTCTTTCACCCTCTATAAAGTGACGGAGGGCAGGTTTATAACAGTTATTGCAGTTAATAGGATGGAAGCATGACAAACAAGTAGATAAATCCAATTATGCAAAAGCTAATTAAAGAGTGTGGCTTTTCAGCAGACCATTCCAGTTAAAACTTCTCCAGGATGGGTTTAAAAAGAGTGAGTTATGGCTCTAGTTCTCTTAATGTTTTCCTAGCTTCTTCCCAATTCCTCCATTTCCTTGTAGACTGTTCCTCCCCTCCAGTGGGTTTGATGTCACCTTTCAATATCATGTATAAGATTTGGAGAATGGCATAGAACAGTATCAAACAGAATGGAAAACCTAAACCATACATTTTATTTTCTCTTCCTTTTCAATCTCTAGCTTTATTTTCTGATATATGAAAAGTCATATATGATGCTCACAGAAAGCATGCAGAGCGTGCAGGTCTTGTCAGGATAAATAAAATGCATTATGCCTCACAAGGTATACACTGACTGTATCACTATCAGCCACTGTCATAAAAACCACAGCTCTCTCATTTTAAGGGGATTTGAGTCACTGACATTTTAATTAACAAGTTCCCGTCTCCCAGCATCAAGTCTCATTCTGCACAATCTTTCTGCTGTAATGGATGGAGATTAGGTGTCCTTTGCCCTGCATGTCAACAAAGCCATGTGGAAATGTATGCTACTGCATATGGCACTGGGGACTGGTCTCAAAGTAAAAAGATCAGTAGGACACACACCTAGCATCATCTGTTTTCCTCTTAATAGGAACAAAGACCATAGACGAAGCCTGGAAGAAAGCATGATGCTGGCAGACAGCCTGTGCCAGTCAGAGAGAATGGCAACAAAAACCTTGAGATGATCAAAATATGCAAATCTGGAAATAAATGGAAAAACAAGCTGCTTTAAAGAGAAAAATCTGGAGGTAGAACCTCATACAAAAGTCTGATAAAGATCATCCAAGCCACTGAGTCTCTTCTGCAGGGATCACAGATGACTATGCAAACTCCAGAAAGCTCCCTGAAATCTTTATTCATACCCTTGCAGGCCATGAAGGAGGCAGACGAGCTTGAATATCCTGGCTATAGCGAAGATGAAGCCCTTTCCTTACTTGCATTCTTTTGTGGAGATAAATGTCAACAAAAATGAATGAAACTCACTTCTATTTTGCAGCCCAAGAGAAGGAATAGTGTCTATGATTGCAGATGGTTGGAAGAGGCAGAAGCTCCTCTGTCTCTAGGAAACATTACAGAATGGCCAGGGTTGGAAGGGACCTCAAGGATCATGAATTTCCAACTCCCCTGTCACAGGCAGGGCCACCAACCTCCCCATTTAATACTAGACCAGGCTGCCCTGGGCCCCATCCAACCTGGCCTTGAACACCTGCAGGGATGGGGCATCCACAATCTAATTAAACATTAAACTCAGACTGAATCCAATTCTAATGCTCAGTCTGAGTTACGGGACTGTTTTGGAGACTGCTGAGTGAAGGTTTGATCCTCAGATAGCAGATCATCAGGTTCCTTTCCGGCTTTAAAATATTTATTTTCTTCAAAGCTTAAAGGAACTTCTATTCTCTGCATTGCCCAGCAGCAAGAATCTCTCTTAGAGGTGTTTGGAAAATCAGTACATGAAAGGGAGAAATAGGGTTACAGTTTTTCAAAACATGGGAGTTTTAGATGCATATAAGTATCTATTTATGGTTTGGGTATCCAAAAGACATCTTAACTCATAAAGCCATGTATAGATCTGACCCCTCCAAAACGTTTTTCTGAAATAAGGAATTATCTTTTTTTGGTGGAAGTTCTGGGAGAAGACATCGGAGACATGAAACATCTTTAAAACTCCTTTATTCTGTAGATATTAGGAAATCTGTCCAAGCAGAAAGTATCCCACCTTAAAACTAGCCCAGTTGCTTCAATGCTCAGTGCCAGCATTGTCTATACATAATAGAAATACGGACACAAGAGTCCATCTGTTAAAGCTCCAGTATTTTTTGAAGTCTTATATGGCCATAAGGCAGAAGACGACTTTAACAATCTCCAACCTTGGGTATCAGTGAGATCTCAGATTGACCTTATTCTGCCTCCTGTACAGCTCTTTCCTAACAACACATTTGCCTCTGGGTATTATATTGTCTCGACACAATCCTTTTTTAAACACCAAGGCTGCCAGTTAGCGTGATGTTGAATTGTGTGTCTGGAAACGAAATGGCTGTTTAAAAATAGAGAAAATTGTATTTACAGTAGCAGTTACTGTGTTATTACCATCAAATGATTTTTTTTCAGACATGGTCTGAAAGTCCAATGAAATACTTTTCTTTCCCCACCTTTAAGCACAAATGTCACCTCTAAACTCTTTCTCGTCACAGTTCATGTTATAAAATCCTTTAAAATAATAGTAGGAATAGCTTGGAGGACGTTTACAAAAAGTCTTATTTCCTTCCCTAAAACTTAACTTTTCCCATCATATTAGAAAACCAACCATCAGCTTGTTATTCAGAAAATCACAGAATCATAGGGGTCAGAAGGGACCTGTGGGATCATCAAGTCCAACACCCCTGCTTCTCAGTAGAGAAATGCTGCGCTTGAGTACAGAATTTTGTATGTATAACTTGTCTTTGCAAATTTGCCATAAGTAGCAAATAACTCCTGGTCTTTGAACAACATTTTGGATATTTTAGAAAACAGAGCTCTTGTTGTCTTTGATAGTCCAATCTCCATAACAGAGAGGAAGAGAGCAGCAACACATGTAGATTTTGGTAAATTCTTCTGCATGCATTAGATGTGGCAAATATGGTTTATGAACAACTCAGATCTGTCAACAGTTCCACTACATTCTTTTGGAGCCAGACAGGACTGAAGCATTTGGCCATGTCCAGGAATGGTTAGATACTACCATGGCCATACAAGTTATTTCCAAAACTAGATCCATTCTGCTGCTCACTAAGTGATAACCAGGTCGGAGAGAAGTGCAGAGTCCCATTTCCCAAAATATTTTTTATGTGGTGTTGTGGATTTATGTATAAATGGAAAAAAAAAAAAAAAGAAAAGAAATCTTCACTGTTGGCATAGCAGCATGAGGAAGAAGGGAAAAGAGAGTGAAGGAAGTTATAGTGTCAAAACACCTTCACAGGTACTTCAGATACTTGAGCTCTGCTTTTATTTCTAGCACTAGTTGTACTAAAAAATGGGGTCACTTGTGTGGTCTCTGCCATGAGACAGAACTTCTTCAACTTGCAGTCTCGACAGAAACGAAGGCAGAGGAAAACAAACAGAGAACAGTGAAAGCTATCTGCCATCCAAGAATATGAAGGAAGTGGCAGCACAGTAGCTCCCAGAATAGACATTATGACCCCAGGTAAGATGACAGTACTTACAAGCTGGTGTTAAAAGGTGGATGAAAACTTAACTAGAGAAACAAGACACACCATGAAGGGAAGCTGGTGAAATTATCACTGGCAGCAAAGTCTACTGGGGTTTCCCTCCTTTCCAGATGAAAACATTCAGAGATAGACAGGCATGTTTGTAACTTCACAGAATCATCGTATCTACCATCAAACCCAGTATCTTATAGTTAAGCTAAAGACTGCCTTTCAAAAAGACAGGCAGCTTTGACTTAAGGATTTTGAGCAATGGAAAATGTACCACTTCCCCTGGGAAGCTGCTGTAGCATTTAATTAACTTTGCTGTTAAAAACGTTTGCCATAGTTCCACCTTGAATTTGTCTTTGCTGCTTGAAGGAAGGATCTTCATTAAGACTGTTAGCAATTTATGATACTTACACTCTACCTTCATAAGATCTTCTCCAAACACTTGATAAATTCTAGAGAAACCTCACAACATCCCTGTGAGACATAAAAATGTAATTATCTGAGCACATTACATGGATGAAAACAAAGGGAGAGAGGAATTAAAATTCTACTCAGGCAAAAGTTAGACATGAACCAAGTGGGATTCTTAGGAAGGAAATGTGGCACCTTGATTCCTTCTTCTTACTGCACCATAACTGTCTCCTGTGTTCATACTTCAGAAACAGTTATGACTGTGTGTCCATTACAGATTGAAGACAACCCCAGAGTAGATGATCTACACAGTATTGAACATTCTCTCTCATAGGAAGAATGGAGCAGAGAAGGATGGATGTTGCCTGTTGTCCTTTGATGCCCTCAGTTCTTCCTACAAGAGATAATGTTCAAACCCTCGCCCTTTGTCTCTACTAACTACTTGGTCAGCAAGTGAAACTTTATGTCTCCACAAACATTTTCTCCACTGCTTAGCCTCCAATGTCACCAGCTCTCTCAAATGGGATTATATGACATGGTTGGCTTGATGACCTAGAAGGTCCCTTCCAGCCTTATGTTGTAGTAGAATATTAATGACTCTGCTAATTCAGGGCTGTCTGACCTCCACTCTGTACAGCCACAAGCAAGATGATCTCTTGCTCATTATAGCTGTCGTGTTCTCAGATAACCTCTTCATGTAAAATGCATGTGCAGTTTTCTTGCTCTTCTTGCAATATAGCGATTTTTCTCTACCATAAAATCCAGTCACTGTTCAGATTATCTTGCCTGTTGCCACCTAAAAAAAATTTCCCATCTTTTGGAGGATATTTCCTTTCTGTTCCCAATAACCACAAACATATGTCTATGAAATAAATACAGTTCTTATTTGAAACACAGAATATCTTAAGTTGGAAGGGATCCATAGGATCATCAAGTCCAACTACTGGCTCCACGCTGGACCAAAATCAGACCACATGTCTGAAACAACTGGACTTAAAATCTGGAAGGAATCTGAGTGTTGTGTTTAACTCACCATCCTCCATCCATCTCTTTAAAAAAAAATGCAAGTAAGGTTTTGTTGCACTATGTCAGAGAAGCCAAGGAGTAACCCTAATCCTAACCCTAACCCATTCTCTCTGGTGGGAATTGCCCTTAAGATTTCACCTGATGAGCTGTTCTCTCAAAAGCTCATAAGAAGATCCAAATATACCATTTAGATGAAGCCAGTTCCTGCATACCTACATGCAACAGCAACATCAGAAAACCACATGCAAGTTTACTTCCAGCACTCATTGGAGTGTCCAGGAAGCAGTGGGTGGAAAAGGGTTAAAGTTGGAGAATCTCATAATAACACTGCCCCAGAGCCAATCTTTCTGAAAAAAAAGCAGATAACATGAGGCTTTTTCCTTCATTCAGAAAAGATTGGAGCAGACCCAAAAATTGTTTGCTTCTTAATAGAGCTTTTGGTGTTACCTAAGTGTCTAAATCTTGGAGTAACACCATATTATTCAATATACAGGCATTTGAAAAGTCTTCACTTTATCGAAAGATCCAGTATGAAATTCGTACTCAGAGTGTTATGTGTGAGACCGTAATAATAACATAGATTTTTGCAGGCTTCTCAGTGGATTTTAGAAGTATCAGCTTTATAATGTATAGATTCGGGCTTTTAGCCAAAGTTAGACCAAAAAAGATGTCAAGGGAATCAAAAACATAAATGAGAGCAGAAGGAAAAAGCTGTCACCTCCACCATTCAGCAGTATCATATTAATTCATATGTCAAAATAGGCTGCAAGTTAGATTTAGCCTGACCAAGAACAAGCAACAACTATTTGCAAAGATACAACATACTGTAAATCTTATGTCTGGAGACTGGACAATAAGAGATTTCTACCTCGAAGCAGTGTTTTGCTGGCAGTGCATTCATGTTCATGCTGAGATTCCTATTTGCAGGTAAAATAATACCCTCACTTCCCTGCAAGTTAATATCTGAAGCTTGGTAAAGATTTACCCCTACCAGGCTGGCCATCTGCTAATCTTCTTCTCAACTTCAAACTTCTAAAGATATCAGTAATTTTCCCCTGTCTGTCAATTTTACAGACATAATACTGCCTTTGCATTCCTCTCATTAAATATGTCTGTTACATTATTTTACTTTCTTTGCTGTATTTCATGATTAACAAACCAATTAAAATTCTTTTAACAGACAGTTCTTTGGCATTTTCTGACTTTCTGGAGCTTATTCCTTAAACTTCTCTGGTTCCAAGCTCATGTCTAGTCAACATCTGCTGTTTGCCAATAGTCTACAGTTCGTAAAGCCTTAAAGCCTTCTCCACACCCAGCAATCTTGCAGCACATGGGAAAATCTTATAGGAAACCCAACAGGGAAGCTACATGCCTTGCTGGATTTTACTCCAATACATGCACAAATCTTCCTCCTATCCCAGGATGCAAGTCTTTTCTAAAGAGAAGACAAAAATATTCCAAATATTAAAACAAACATATATCCTATAAGGATATTCCCTATTTTGTGGGAATGGTGGAACTGTGAGCTGTTTCTGTACCGAGGCAGTTAGACCAAGGTTGAGCAGGTGAGAATAGTCTAGAGGGACCAATTGGGCTAATAGGAATGAATGAGTCCATTAAGTAAAAGGTCTTTTCCATTTTTGACCAACCATGACCTAAGGAACAAAAACCACCAGGGATCCCTTTCAGGGAAAGACCTGCTTATCAACGGGAAAGTATTGAGAACAATATTTTGTTTTAATGAAATATTTGGCATGTCCTGCAGTAATCAATGCCAGAGCTTCGGAGAGAACGATAGCAATAGACTATAATTAGCTGTGATAACTCCTTACAATAACAAGTATATTCTGATTTGAATAATTCATGAACTACTGGGTTATTTATGGCATTTGCAGCCTTTGTTTGTAATGTAGGGTGTTTAGTTTGGGGGTTTTCATTATTTCTTTTGACCAGATACACTATTTTATTACATGGCATAGGAATAAAAATAAAAATCAATAAATAATTTGGAAAAAAAAAAAAAAGCAACAACAGTAAACAGGGTTTTGGGTTTTTTTGTTAGGATTTTTTTTCAGCACTAATCAAGTTTTTGCTCACACTGGGACTGGAGAGGGGAAGCAATCGAATCTGAATTTCTCCATTCTCCACTGATTACCCGTTTTCCCAGCAGTGAGGTATACAGATAGCTTAACTGGGAGCAAGAAGTGATTACTTCTTGGGAAGGACCATGTTCCCTAGCTTTATGAATCTGATTTCTGAGATCTCCAAGCAGATGGGGGGTTTCTGCTTTGCCCTAAAGCTTCTCCAAATGAAGTATCCAAAGAAAGTTCTTGGCCAATGTTCTGCATCTGGCTGATGTCTCTGCTCCCAGCAAGTTGACTCAATGACTGGGATGTTTATCTGTTAATCCCAAGAGATGTGTTGTTTAGATATCAAATGTGGTGAGAGGTGATGTGCATTAGCAATTAGTTTAGATTGATATGCCAAGATAATGAAGACTATTCACAAATACTTAAAAGTATGGGGCTTCAGTTCATTTTTTCTTCCCTTGCCTTTATGAGACTGTTTACTGGGAGATGTGATCTCTACCTTTCTGCCTGGAGTAGCAGAAGGGAACACTGCTACTTGCCTTTTGGTTATGAAAGTATCAGTCCTACAGGAGAAGAGTCTTTGATCCATCCAACAACTTTACATGAAAATTATGCTTATAATCAAACCAAAACACCTTGCACACCTGATTTGAAGCATGCTTACTTTCAAAGCAAAGCTTTCTCCTTCTTATCCAATGACCATCATCATTTTGGGTAGTTTAAGACAAAAAACAATACAAATTTACTTCTCTGGATCATCTTCCAGCAAGAAAATCTTACACATCCTATCAACAAAATGTCATTTTCATGCAAGATTCTGAACCTTTATTTCAAAGGTTTTCTGTACTCAGGTTTTACCAACCCCGTCTTGTCTGTAGCTAATCCACAGTGATTGTGCTGAACTGGGTGCTTTGTTTTCAAGAGGCAAAGCAACATTTAGCTTGCCCAATAAATTGGAAATATATACTGCTCACATCATCCTACCCAAAGGAAAATGATGACATATTTCCCAAATGGCAGTGAAATTAATCTAACATTCATATACTCTAATAATACATGTTATTAAAAGAGTGTTGAAGTACCTGATATACTAATTCATGGTATAAAGCTGTACACTGTACAAAAGCCAACATACACACTTTATGCATTCCTAGTCAATGAGACCAGAGGAAGGGTAATGATGTTAATTCTGCAAAACCAAGAATGATACTGAATTTCTGAAGAATTCAGAGTCAAATAATGCCAAAAGATATTTGCTTCTCAAAGACCTTTTATAATCCTGACGTCGAGGTATGCCAGCTTGAACTCTACATGCCTCAAACATTGAGAGATGATGGAGACACTATGTTGTATTAAGGGAGCCTGCTCCTTTTACCATTCATGGGAAAACAAAACAAAACAAAAAATTCCTTGTTGCATAATACTGTCCTGAGACTTTTGGTTAAAAAAATACATTCCTCAAAGGGATTCTTTAAGGTTGTCCTGACATTTAGGGCTCAAGCAAAGCAGTTGCTTGACTCATAAAACGAGACAGAAAGGTGAAATTCCAGGGGAGCGAGGGAAGTAAATCACAAGACTGAATATTTAAGAGATCCTTGTTCTCACCCATGCAGAAGAGGTGTGAATCACTGCTGAAAGGTCTGCTGAGCTGACTGTGCATCTTTCACCCTTTCAATTGCTGTATTTCTCCATCAGCAGCAGCCAGGGCAGAGGACACATTCACTAACTACTGAATATAATTAACTCTAATTGCAAAGTTAATTGTTGAGGAGGAGGGATAGAGGAGGGAGAAAAACAAACGGTGTGAAACTAAGTAAAGATATAAAAGTTCAGCCACCTGACGACTCAAGACAAAGCTTAAATTCAACTTCCCTGCCCCATTTTAACCACATCCTCCTTGCATACACAGGTGTTTATCACTTCTTGTTCCTCTGACTGGACACTGATTATCAAACCCTTTTTTCTCAGGCAAAGAACTCAACATGGCAATCCTTCCTGCAGCATGGGGGTTGGAACCAGATAACCTTTGAGAACCCTTCCAACCCAAGCCATGCTATGATTCTTATTATTAACTATGGCAGCAATCTGAGAATATCTCCACATCATTCAGCTGAAAGCTTATTCAGGCTGTGACCCAAGAAGAATGAGGGCATCTTGGTAGTCAGAAAAAAAATGAATGATTGTAGCATAAGTCTGACTATCTGTGGGCTATATTCCCAGCTGATGTTTGTAGCTGTAGGTTCATTGACTAGGACAGAACTACATTATTACAGCTGCTACATTTCTTCAGTACTGCTTTGTTCAGAAACCAAGCTTGAAGTCTTCCAAAATCTGACCTATTATGACATTTCAAGGCCTCCAGTCTGAGGGAAAGTCCCTGGGGATATATGTTAAAAGTAGGAAGGAGAGCTCATGAAAACAAATAAAAGGCTTAAAAATAATAATAATCCATACTATAGGTGCTGTTAGGTGCAGGGAACGGATATCCATAGATATGACTGAGTATTTTAAGTCCAGCATGTAACTTTCACAGGTTTGGGTGGAGTCTGTTTACTACCTATCTCTCCATGACAGCACAGGATGTGGTTGCTGTTGTTGCCTTTGGTAACAAACAGACCCTGGGAGCACTGTGCAGCACTGAAATCAGCACTGTCATGCAGGGGATACTGCAAATAAAGGGTCCTGTAGTATGCTAGCACAGCCCAGAAGATTCTACGTCATAAACATCCCCAGTCACTCTTCTCTGATACAACATGAAATATCAGTTTGCAGTTGGGTTGATTTTCCTGCTTATTCAGGGCAATTCCTTTTCCACTCCACATTCCAAGCAGTTTTGGTGTATCCTAGTGCAAACACACACACACAGAGTTAGGATGGGAAGAAAAAAAACGACCACATCATATTAAGAAAAAACAAAAACGGGGGGAGTTGAAGGCTCATAACCCACTCGGGAAGATGCACCAGATTTACCAGATTAATCTTCTTGTTTCTGAAGTATACAGTCTGCTAACATCTCATCTGTGTTGCCTGATGTGAAGTAAACATCACATGTCTGCATGCATGTATAGGTTTCTAACAACTGCTGCAAAGACATTGTGACAAAGAGCTGCACACATCTTCTGGGTTGTCACAGAAGAAACATCATTGGCAAGTATCTGTGTGAGAATCCAAGAGGAGTCTATAAGAAAGAAGGGGACAAACTCTTCAGCAGGGTCTGTTGTGATAGGACAGTAAGAATAGTGAAGCACTGGAACAGGTTGCCCAGAGAGGTGGGGGATGCCCTGCCTCTGGAGACATTCAAGGTCAGGCTGGATGGGGCTCTGATCAACCTGATCAAGCTGTAGGTGTCCCTGTTCATTGCAGAGGAGTTGGACTGGATGATCCTTGAGTGTCCTATCCAGCTCAAATGATTCTACGATTCTGTGCCCTCTCCTAAAGACATTTCTTCACATGTGTACACCCTGAAATCCAAATCTTCGCAAGCACCCCTCTTTGCAAAAAAGAAATTTAACAGACGCCAGAAATCACAGTCACTTCCAAATCTGTTATTTAACCACAGATCTGTCACTCAGCTCAGAGATCACAGAATAAGAAGCACTGAGCAAGGTCTTCCCCACCTAAGGAAAGCAAACTAAATCCCTCCATTGCTTACCATGTACAAGCAACAAGCAGTGAGATTGTTATACAAGCAATACATACAAGCAACAATAATACACAGGAAAACTTACTAAAAAGGGTCAGTAGATCTTGTTGGGGAATTTTGTTCTTCTCTTCCCCCTAGCCATTGTTTTTTTTTTTTTTCTTTTTTTTTTTTCCTCTTGTCATTTCAGTATAATCTCCAGGGGGAGGAAAATCCAGCTGTTGCCATGGCAGCCTCGAGCTGGCCATCTCCCACATCACTCAGGTTGCACAATGCAGTTTCCTTCCAGTGCCAGCTCCTGGCTTCAGAGCAGAGAAGTTTTCCTACTGAGCATGGTAGGGAGGGGGCATGTATGCAAAGCAGTGAAGATGGACCAGCAGTCAGCACAGAACGGAAAGGAATGGCCTGGGAGAAGGAAGGAGCAAAGTCAGGTCATCAGGAGTGAAGGAGAATGCAAACAGGGATGGAAAGGATGCAATTAAAGGCAGAAGGATTAAATAGCTTAGTGGAGACCCTGGAGAGAGACAGAGGTGTTCTCATCTCCTAGATCTATTCTAATTTGCACTGAGACTTGTCTGAAACTGCTGGACAGCACTTGGCACAGGAGTCACCTGAAAAATACTCCTTTACTTCCCCCTAAACCCATCTCTGGCTTCTGCCACAAATAGCAGCATTGCTCTCTGAGTTCAGGTTCTAAGTTTAGTCTTCCATCACGTTTGGATTTTAATGCAGCTCAGACATTAAAAATTCATATTCTGGCAGTTGCCGTTTTCACAAGGGCCTGTTTGAACTAATGACGTTTCCTCAGTGAGTACTTCATAAGTTAATCATACGCTATTGCTTCTCACTTCCCTGAAGATGGAACCAAAGAAGTCTTTCTCACAAAGTTTCAGCTTTTGTGTCTCTCCTTGAAGACAGTTTTCCCTACATCTGCAGGATTTAACCAGCTACATGCTGAAACCTTCAAGGAATAAATGTGAAGACTTCAAAGGAGCATTCCTGAGGACCAGGTGACGAAGGCTAGCAGCCGTCATCTTCCTAAATACTGAAAGGAAATACATGCTTGAAGTGCTAGAAGATTAAATAATGTATTATATTAAGAGAATAAGATTAATGATGGAATGTTTAAAAATCTTTAAGTAGATGATTGTCATGTAGTCCAAGCAGGTTACACAGCATCCTCACTCCCAGTGGACTCATTCCCAGAATTTATCTTTTACCAAGTATCAAGAAAATGTAATGGTATCTACTCTTTTCTTACCCAATTCAGGTTTCCAATGAAGCCTTCAGTCTCTTGTTATGGAATCAATACACTGGGATAAGACCACTAAGATTATCTAGTCCAACCTTTGACCCATCACCCCCATACCCACTAAACCATGTCCCTGAGTACCATGACTACACATTTCTTGAAAACCTCCAGGTATTGACTTCACCACTTCCCCAGGCAATATGTTTCAGTGCCCAACCACTCTTTCTGAGAAATTTTTCCTGATATCCAACCTAAACCTGCTCTCCTTCTTCACCTTGAATTGCTACTTTCTACCGAAATTTATATGCTATATTTTCTAAGGTATTTTTTTTTCACCTAATATCAAAACTGCAGATCCTTCTATGCTCAGTTTCTCTTATATTACCTCTCTCCTGCATCTCTTTACCATTCCTGAGCACCAGTAAGCTGTCTCCTTTTTTCTGAAGAAATGTATCCCTCTCTGCAGAGAATAGCATCTTGCAGTATATTCACACAGCTGGAAGTCTCCAGCATAGGAAATTAGCACCACCAATTATCCCTAATACCCCTAAACCCTTCTAATCCTACTGATGCTCTCTTTCAGCCTCTTCAAACCGAAGGCAATCCACTGATTGTTTCTTCAGCTCAGAAACCAGCGTAGGGCTTAAGAGGAATAGAGCAGCTTGCTTCTGACTTCCTGGGCTTGTTATCATGTATCTTTAATCTTCACAATCACAAAATGCCACCAGTAAATATAATCACGGGGAAAAGGCAAAGTCCACAGAATGTGAGTGAGTAGGTGAGAGGTTTTTTAAATATATGGGCCCATACAGTATCCTGTATATTTAAACTATTCCCCATGGGAGTGTGATGGAGATGGTGATGTGCTTTTAGAGGCAAAAATAAAGATTTGTTTTAAATGGCTATTCAGGAATGAGACACTCTCCAAAATGCAGTAAGAAAGGCTTTCACATCATAGCAATTGTTTGAAACATCAAAAGAGTTCCATCATTTGCATTACAACAAGAAAGTCTATTTGAATCTATGGTTTCATGGTCATGGTGGTGATGGGTTGACAGTTGAACTACATGGTCTTAGTGGCCTTTTTCAACCTTAATGATTCTATAATTCTTCTGACTATGAGGTAGAACCAGATGAAACATCCCGATCTTTCAAAAGTGATTGGAAAGAACTGAAAAACTAAATATATGTGAGATAAATAGTATTTAGCATGCATGTCTTGGTCAGGAAGTTAAAAAATATACAGTAATCATCAAAGAGAATTTATCTTAGAAAGGAAAAAGCTATTTCAGACTTAATTCCGGAGCATCCCAGTGCTCCCCAGGCAAGGACAACTGGGCACTGCCACTGTTAAGAGTTCCAGCCCTCCATGATGTTTGTCCTCTCTTTGCCCTTTGGAGGCAGGTGCAGTCACAGCTTCTCTCCCCGGGGATGGTTACATGTTGGTACGTCCTCTGCTGTGCCAGAGGAGGTCAGGATCTGTAATTTTCCATTACTGTTGCTTATCAAATGTCAGCATTCTAGTGACCTTCAAGAGCGTCTGCTCCCCCTGTTGCTGTTAGGACCTAAAAAAGCTCAATTCCTCATTTCCCTGATTAGAATTTACATGAGGGACTCCAACCTTTGTTAAATCATACATAAAAAGGGAAGCACCTCTTATCTGTACAACCACTTGGCTTCCATTCAGCCTGGTGCTTTTTTTCATTCTTCATCCAAGACACCTATTTCCTGCAAGTGATCAATACTGAAGAAATTTATTTTAGTGTTCTGAAGGATTCTCAGTATCCTCAGAGATCTTAAAGCACAGAAATTGCCCTGGCAGCAAATACAAGAGATCTGCCCAGGGACAGGATTTAGCTGAGGTTTGTTAGAGCTAGGGTGATATGGTTAGGTTGTGGTTAGACTTGATCTTGAAGGTCTTTTCCAACCTGAGCAATTCTATGATTCCATGATTCTACGATCTGGAGATTCTTTCAGAGTTCAAGACACGTAACCACTTAAAAGAGATTCCCCTTTTAAGTGGTATGGTTAAGTGACGTGGTATGCTTTAAAGATAATAGATGGATCAAAGAGTCCCTACTGGCAAGCAGCCTTAGTGATAAAATTTTTGTCATTTTATATTGGGGAAGCCCGTGCTTGATTTACTCTACAGGGTTTCCAATGCATCCACATAGAATTATAGAATCATTTGAGTCAGAAGGAGCCACTAATGATCAACTAATCCAATTCCCCTTCAATGAACAGGGACACCTACAGCTCGATCAGGTTGGTCAGAGCCCCATCCAGCCTGACCTTGAATGTCTCCAGAGGCAGGGCATCCACCACCCCTCTGGGCAACTTGTTTCAGTACTTCACTATTCTTACTGTAAAAAACTTTTTCCTTATATCCAATCTAAATTTCTCCTGTTCTAGTCTGCAAGTATTTCTGCTTGTCCTATCACAACAGACCCTGCTGAAGAGTCTGTCCCCTTCTTTCTTCACTGATAAGAAATTTGGGGAGTGTCTTTCAGAGCACCTATATCTAAACACTCATCAGTGTTTTGCTTAGCTGTCCACTGAGTGTATGTGGAGCTATGTTCAGGTTAACTCCAGAGAAAAGGCAATCAGTCTGTGTCTCCACTGGGAGTCGTTACTATTCCATCTTCACATAATGAGTGGGCTAGGTATAGACTGTACGTCTCTAGGATTATGTGTGCACTTAATACAACTGAAGCAACAGACACTAAACAGAAATTTAGGGATATAGGAACTCCAGCTTTGCCATTTAGCTGCCTTTGGTTACCCATAGAGAAATGATCAGATGAAAGAACAAATGTTGAGGGATGCACAAATAGAAAACAGGAAGTTGTTATAAATTCCCAAATCACCTATTCTCATCAGGATTTCTACCAGCAGTCAAAACTGTTTATAAAAGAAAGAAAGCAGTAATATTGGACTTGACAAGTGGCAATCCTGAGTTGTCCTTCCAGACAGCATGCATTCATGGAAAGTCTTGATTTGTGCAAAAGGAAAGAATCTACTGCTGAAGACTCGGTTCTTTGATTCTTTAGCTCAGCTTTGATGCTAGCCATAAGACACCTTTCACAAGTGTGGGAGTTGGAAGTCTTGAAGCAAGAACACATTATCATCTGATGAAAGATGAGGTAATTAATCTGCTACATTTGGATATTTCTTTTCCTGTCCACAGATGCTTCATAAGGAGCTGTTTTGATTTGGCTCGTAGAGTATATGGAAACCTCCATTTAGGTGAGTAGGGAAAAAAATGATACCTTCCCATCCAAGTAAACTATCAAAATGTAACTCTATTTTTGCATCTATTTATTTGGTTTTTCTAATGCATCAGAGAAATATTAAGTGTCATAAATGCACACAGAGGAGAATAGCTATGTACAAATGTACACCCAAAAGAAAAGTAACTCATAACTTAAACCTCTCTGGTTGGTACTGCAGGAAATTACAAGAGTATTTATTAAAGATGGATAGAAGGAAAATCCTTCATACATTAAAACAAGCCAGTGGGACAGAAAGAAAAGATACAAAGTCGTTCTTCACACTGTGATTGGCCATTAACGACAAGTAGTAATTAGTAACATAAGTAACCTTTAGGCAGTGTTTTTAATCTTCCACATTCAGTTCTAGCAGTAAGGTGTTTGGGATAGCATTAAGGCTACTTAGGATTAAAGCATGCCATCTCTTAAACTTTGAGCTTTTGATCATAGAAAAGTCATTGCAGTGAAAAAAAATCTCCTTTTCCAAATACAGAAAAAAGTTGTAAGTGTTGTTGATCAGGACTTGCATGGCAAATGTTGCCATTCCAGCTGCTCTTCATCTTCTGCCTCGCTACGCCTTTTTTTTTTTTTTTTTCATATTCCATTTTCAGAAATTGATTTTGATGCAACCCTCAACAACATGTTCCGTAAATCTTCCAAATTCCTTATAATCCCAGCCGTTCACTCTGACCACCATCTGGTCTTCCTCTTTATCACTTTCTTTCTACAGATGGATAATCTTCACTTGTCGTAAATTCAGTGAGCCTCAGTTGGGGCTAGGAGGAGAAGCAGGAAATAAATTTGCACCTGTAAGAGCAATATAGTGGCCTTTATTTTCTTATATTGTTGATTACTCGTGGATAATTTGTTGACCAGTGGAACATTTGGAAACACGCTCATCATCAAAGGAGCCATAGGTCAACCTCCCGCTAGTGACAAGGACTTGGGTAGAGGTTGAGGGATCTCATCCCCTCATCAATTCAGGAAGTCAGACCCTCGAAGTTGGCAGTTAAAAATTTAGTTCTTCATAGAGAGCTTCTCCAGGACAATTGTGCCTGGAACACTGTGTAAAAATATCTTGTCTGTTACCAGCTGATCAGTACTTGTCATCTTTCGGTCGTGATCAGCTACTCAAAAAAGGAAGATTAAATATGTGTTTGCAGCGCTTAGTTAGAGAAAGATATACATGAGCATTTACCTGCGGCTGAAATACGACTTCTAAAATCCCAGTATCTCTATCTGGAAGTATTGGTATAAAACCAACTTATTTCTTAAAAAATTTTGGAAAACTGCCTGTACATGCTAACATTATATATGGACTCATTTAAACAACTCTATGGTGGAAATGACAGTGATTCATGATCTATATTTTATCAAATGCAATTTGATATAGAATGCAACTGAAGGAATCATGAATATCTAGTAGTCAAAAAGTTTGGCAACAATCACTCGCTAAAAATTGGCTTTGAGATAAGCTGTTATGAATGTAAAAAAGAGCTCACAGAAACTCAAAATATTTTCTCAGTGGAAGGGAGGAATGAATGAAGAAACGAAGGAGAAATAAAGAGAGAAAGAAGACTAAATTAACTGCATTTTTTACTAGCAATTTTAACAACTTTCCTCTGATGTTTTTTCCCAAAAACCTGTTTGAAAAACAAACACTTTGAAAAGATTTGAACCTTGTTTCTGGAACAACTTGTATTTTAAAAATAAATCTGCCTTTCACTTTCATTTCAAAATGCCTATTGCTTGCCTGTTTTAGTAGAAGAGCTCAGGGTTTAAGAGAGCTGTCCTAGGCTGAGAAACAATTTGCAGCCTCGGATTTGAAATGGTTGCTTAGCAGTAAATGTCTCCTTACTTACCACTCCCTGCTGGAGGTGTTTGCTATTTCATATATATAGTTAGCTATAAAGATCATATGTAGGAATATATAAAAAGGTATATTAATAGGAGCTCCCTCTCAAAATCAGAGTGTTGAGCATAACTGTAAAAAGCCAAAGCCTTTTAAAAGCAGTGGAGCATCACACAGAGGCAGCAGCTTAACCAAATCACTGTTGAACACACAGAGAACAGGTGCAAACATCAATTTGTACAAAGCACGATTCTGAAAGAGTTTCTTGAGATAATTTCTTCAGCTCAAAGGAAACATTGGGATGGTACTAAGTATAGGTCATTCTTCATTAAATATTTTGTATTTTGCTTAATATACATATATTTTTATTTCAGAAAGGACAGTATTGTTCATGTAGTTCATCCTCAGACAGAATGAGACCATTGAGTTTCATCCAGATTTTCCTGAACTTAGCCCAGAAACCCTGAGTTAGTACAGACCCTGCCATTATCCTTTACTTCTGTGTTTTCTGATGGTTCCGTGTGCCTTTCAGTTGCAGAGACTTGCTGCAACGTCGATATCTCAGATGCTGTTGTGCTCATAAAAAAAAAGCAGCGGTAACAAACCTTGCAGAAGGAAGATCTGTATTTATCTGCAAGACAGAGAAAGCTTCCTTTGTCCCAACCCATCCTGTGAGTTTGCACAGCCACCAGCTATCACTTAGGCTCTTCTGCTTAGGCAATCAGAAAGGCTATTAATGATTTTCTCTTTCTGGTCAATAGATCACAGGGAGAAGCTGGCTGGCTTTTACCCAGACCAGTGGAACAGGCTTTCCATAAACTACTGCTCTCTTTTGGCCTATTTAGGTCAGGAGTTAACAACCCTTATCACAAGCAAGGGTTCATGTCCTGGCGTTTAAAGTCAGCGCACGCCAAGCACGCTGCCAGGATGAGCAGCCCCTCTCATCCCGTTAAAGCAGGGCTGAATTGCAACCTGTGCCTGAGCACTGCGGAGTGAACAACGCTGCAATATGCTGCCAAATACTCGCAGTGCATCTTGAGTGAGTTGTGCACAGAGGGCTTTTCTGGTCTAAGACACAAGATAAAGGAATGGTGCTAAGTCCCTCTTTTTAGCAGAAAACAGACTGCGCTGTCCCAGTCTACCAGACAAAAATGAGTAGGTCATAAGGCGTTGCACCAGTCTGCAATAGCTTTGGCCCTATCAGTGCTCTCCCTATAAGTCAAAGGGGTTAAAGTACCTATCCTATCATCAGTGGAGTGAGTTGTGCAGGTCTCAAGATCCCTTAAAAGCTTTCTGCTCAGATCAAGTGTTAGCCTTCTCACCATGACTGCCATGTCCCGGACCTGGATGGAGAGCAGAGGTGAACAGAGGAGCAGTGTGTTCTCCTTTTTCCCTCCCCAGTCTACCATGCATATACATACCCAGAACCAAGGGAATAATGTCCATTCCCTGTATCACAAGACAAGAGTGCTAGACAAACTGTGCCTTCCAGATAGGTTTGCCCTGCTGTTCTCTTTCACCAATAGGACAGCTAAGGACAAAAACTGAGCTAATTTAATTGACCACTTTCTACAGCTGAGACACCTCAGCCAGCTGGTGAATGGCCCCAGGACAAGAGGGAGCCTCTGTTCCTATGCATAGACCAGCATCTTCTCTTTTCCCTCCATCTCTCTGCATCTCTCCCATCACCCCCTGTGAGGAGGAGACCAGATGCCACCAGCACGAGGGAAGCAGAGGACAAGGACAGTCAGTAGCAGCTGCTCTTCTGAAGATGCCAATGTTCACCCTGTTTCTGACCAAAGAACATGCCAAGGGGAGTTACAGCATCCTCCTCCCCTTTCTTCTCTCCCCACTCCCTCCTGCCCCAGCAAAGCAAACAAGGCAAAGGGCTCTGTTGTTTTAGGCCCTGAAGGAAAAGAAGAAGGAAAGAGATGCCCATCCTCCCCAGCAAGCATGTGACAAGCCACAGAAGAGCAACACTGCTGCCAAGCCTGGTGACTAAGGCCAAAGAGAGAGGAGATAGAGAAACACAAGGGCCTGCTTGTTTGGGTTTTGTTTGGGGAGTTATTTGAAATTCAGCAGCGACTGGCATTGGAGAACAGAGTCCACTCAGAGCCTCTCTCTTCCCATTCATCCCAGCTCAGCAAAGCAGGGAAAGGGGGGGATGCAGGCTGAGGAGCAGGAAAAACAACCAGTCTCCTTATAAGAATATCCGCCTGGTAGGCTGCCTCTGCCCATGGGGAGGCATTCAAACCAGGAATCCATCACCATCCCAGGGAAGTTGCTGCAGGATAAAGGATGCCCACAGTAGCCTGGACAACACCTCTCTCCTTAGCAATACCTTGGCAAGACCTGTAGCCTCCTTCCCAGACACTTTTTCCCTCTGCTCCATTTTCTCAGGTGTAACATAAGGGTAATACATGCAATGTAATCAGGGTAGATGCAAGGGTAATCAGGACATTCCTATACTGAAATATTTCATTTACTGAAAGATGTAAATGAGTAAAGTCATTCCCAAGGAGCAGAAAAGTAGGAAATAAAGACACAGATTGGGTACAAGTAAACAAGACAGCCAGAAAAAAAAAAAAGAAAAAAAAAGGCCATGTGTCAACCTAGAAGGCATTGGTGAAGACATTTCCAGACAAAATGAATCATTCTTGTCATGCTAATTTCCCAATTTTTGTAGGCCACAGGCAGATTCTCCCCGGCTTTGTTCTTCTTCAGAGGAGTAGAGCTTGGCTTTCTGTGTCTGTAAGCATTTGTTTTAGGGTGTTAGCATTTGGAATGCCTGGGAAACTAGAACAGGAATGACTCCACCATAGCATCAATCTGTTGGCTTCATGGGGGGAACTTCTAACATGGAGTGGGGGCTGTAAAGCAGAAAACTGACCCTTGGCTTAGCTCTGGAGGAGCTCATCACTGCCCAAACTGATAAAAATCTTTAAACTAATACCTAAAATATTTCATCTAAAATTTGGGCAATCAGATCTAGTGTCTAATTTAGTGGTTGTCAACCCTGCCTGTGTCAGGGGGGTTGAAACTAGATAATCTTCGAAGTCCCTTCCAACCCAAGCCATTCCACTTGCCAATCATTTCTAAAATACTGCATATACTACTTGGACTCATTTTCAAGAAAGATGAATACAAAGTGAGGCTGCATTGTAGAGAAAGACAATTAAGATGACCAGGATACATCAGAAGAGACTGATATATTTGGCCTTCCAAAAGGAAGGTGAACAGAAGATTAAAATGCTATGCTTAAAGGCAGAGAAAGAAGCACTAGGGGAAGGAAAAAGGACTCTTTAAACTAAAGGGCAGTGCTGCCATGAGAATAAATGGGCTTAAATTTTCATATACACACACACACACACACACACACATATATATATATATGTATCTATGTGTTGGGTTTTCTACTTACCAGAAAAATTATCATCCTACACAGTCAGTCCTGTATGACTAACAGGGCAATCTCCCTGCTACCATTCAGATGGAGTTCACTGGGAAGGCTTCAGGGTATGTTCTTACAGTTCTGTCCTTTTATATTTAACAGAGATGGAAAAAAACTTCACACCTCTGTAGTCTCCATGTATAGATCCAAACTCGAAAGTGGATTTTGCATCAGTGTTCTTCTCTATTCCTTGAGATGCCTACCAGGGTTTTCTCTAAGTTATTTGGTGAATCATCAGAAACAAGAAGAAAATTTTCTGCTTTAAACTTTCATTAAAGCCCTGGTATCTCAAGGACCTATTCTGACATCCTACAGACATGACAGCTACCTTCTGCAGGAAGAAGAGACACCTTCCTCTTGTAGACTCATTTTTACTTCACGTCTTCCATCTCTAATGCTTTATCATCAAAGATACAGGCATTTTAGGAGTCCAGGGAAAATGTCAGAGAGGAACTCTATCCTGATAGGATGCCCAAGGAGGTAGTGAAATCACCATCCCTGGAAGTTCTTACGACAAGAGTAGATGTGACACTGAGTTTTAGTGGTCATGGTGATGATGGGTTGATGATTGAATGAGATGAATGTAGTGGTCTCTTCCAACCTTAATGATTCTATGATATAGCATGATGTCAACAATCAGATGACTGCATCCAAGACCAGCAGCACTAGTCTGTCCACAATGAATTATCTTGGAGTTCTTTTTGAGCCATAGACTCCTGGTAGATCTCCAGGAGTTGTTGGGCACCACAATACTGGGTACCAAATGGCTCTTGTTCAAACACTCACTTCCCTCCTGCCTTAAATTTCTCTCTGTGTCAAGGTGAATGGAGGCAGCAGAGATGAAAGAAACTCGCTGAGCCATGTCCTTAACATGACAGAAATATCTGCACATCAGGAAATGTAACTGAAGAGAAATAGAAAAAGCAGAATATCTCAGGCTGAAAGAGATCCACTCTGTGGTAGATGCCACATCCCTGGAGACATTCAAGGTCAAGCTGGATGGGGTTCTGAGAAACCTGATCTAGCTGTAGATGTTCCTGTTCATTGCAGAGGAGTTGGACTACATGACCTTTAAAGGTCTCTTTCAACTCAAACTATTCTACAATAAATACAGGGATCTTTAATCCTCTCCCTTCACTATTACCCCACGTTGCATCTTCACCTCAGTTACACCTACTGCACTCATTACCTTGTCCAGTATGTGTACATACATATTTGCAGCTTATGGGTAGGATTCTTCTGTTTTTCTTCACATTGCTGTGACTCAACTTCTATCCATGTTTAACTCTCACCTGCAAGTCCAAAGTTGCTGTTGGCATATTTCACTTGCTTATTTTTAGGCAAACTGATGTTTAGACTTCTAAAAACACGACTCATGATCTCAAATGATGAACCTAAAGGACAAGCCCTTTCCAGCCAGGATGCTGATAAATGTAGCTATGATGCCAGAGAGACCTTCACTCCTTGTGAACTGCTCCTTTCAGTTTCTAGGATGCTGCTGTTGGAGAGACAGAGCTCCTTGGAGACTGAAAGAAAAGATGCAGAGGCAAATGCTTCTCACAGAGACAGTATTCTGTACTTATTACTGCCTGGTAATCTCCTAGGCTTTTTGGGCATACTTCTGCCCTTAGATTCTGCCACAACCAATGCAGTTTTCACACTGTTTGGTGTTCTTTGATAAAATCGGAATTCCTGGAGTCATACAATTAAAAGAGACAGATAACATTAGAAAAAAATAAATACAAATGGAAGTAGCAATTAAAATATATCCCAACTATCATTGCTGACCACAGTTCAAATTCTAGATTATTAATTGAAAAAAAATGATTTTTAAAGGAAAAGACTTCTAAGAAACTCAAAATTTAAAGGGATCCAATTTCACGCTATTTATTTATTTATGTATTTATTATTTTAGTCATGCTAGGTGAATAAAATATACTGCACTGGCCATAAATCTCTCCATTCACGTCCATGCAACACTCAACAAGACTGCAATTCACAGTTAAACTCAACCTGGACACAGCATCTAGCCCTGGAAGGAATGCCATTGCTGATGGCATGACCTTCCTCAGGGAATGTCCCTCCGCTACTAAACCCCCTCTCCTGCCTAGCACTGTGCTTGTTCCTTGGCACTGACAACTTCTTTGGTCTGATTGTCCCTTATCACTTCGTTCACATTGTGATTTTAGATTGGATGCCCTACAATACTACCTTGCTTGCATTGTAATCATGCAAAAAATAATAACAACAAAACAATAATAATAATAATAAAAAAAACCTAACACCCTAATTAATATAAATGGAGGCTAAAAATATGGATATTTCAATGAAAAGAAAAGTGGCTTCTTCTCAGGAGATTATTTGGGTAGACACATTCACATGCATTTTATTTATAGCTCTAGCTTTACTGCAGTCACTCAGTCAAGCATGGTCAGGACTGTATATAGGCAAATGCAGTTCACTTCTCCCCCTTCTCAGCTTTAAAAGGCAGAAAACAGCTTGCCTAGAGTGTTTGCTGTGAATTTTATGTGCACGACTTAATCATAGAGATAGAAAACAGTTGCTCGAGCAACACAGCTGCAAGAAAGGGAGGTAGATCCACCCATCTCTGTCCCCCTGGTGCTATTGATAGGGCAAAGAAAACAGTAGAGGAATCTCTAATTGAGACCCACTGGGAACTCAAGTCTCATACCAGTCTGTTTCAGCTTGGGGATATTTCTCATTGCTGGTAGAAGAGAAAACAGTCTTGCCTATGACCATGCTCTAGCATGCTGTCTGCAGTCTCCTGTGCTGTGATGCAACTCTGACCAGATCTAAACCCAAAGGGTTAAAGCAATGAGGAGGGAGCAAAGTTCCTGCTGGAAAACTCTTTCCAAGAAACATTGCCTTCACTGGAGTTTCACCCTCATCACTTTAGGGAGAATCTTGGTTCTCCATTCATTCTAGGATCTTGTGCCCAAGTCTTTCTCCCTTGAAAAACTCATTTCATTCACCGCCACTTGGGAGCTTCTAAATCAAGATAGAGTCATGCCTCTAAAAGGTTTGCTCAACTCCCACCACAAGACATAGCAATACATACCGTTATCACAGGGTGAGCCAACCAATTTAACTCATAAGATTACAATAATTCCTTCTGGTGTTGTGTGCTGGCTTTATGTGGCCTCGTCTTACCCACTCTGAAGCATGCTATTCTGCAAAGAGATCACTTAAATAAAATCAAAAAGGGCCAACACTACAGCACCAGCTACTGAGATGCTGGGAGTGATGATCAAGCAATAAATTGGAGCTACTTTGTCTTGCTGTCATTCTATTCCCTCCCTTCACTGCCACAGTCTCTCTCTTCCAACCCTCATTCTCAGCGCTGTTGAATCAAAATGCTTCTTGGATTTTTTTTTTAATTATTTTTTTTAATGCTTTCCTGGAAGAAGTTAAAAAAAATGAGAAAAAAAAAGTTGTTTTCTCCATGACCTCCTCAAATCTTATCCTATCTGGAATTTGCCACTGAATTTAGAGTATGTATCCAAGTCACATTACCATTAAAGGATCTGCACAAAGGCAGTAAACACAGCTAACCTGTTGACCAGCTGTGCTTTATAATTGCTTTGATCTTCACTTTTCCTTGCAGACTATGACCCTCTCCTCCTATGCTGTACTGTGGTAGGTTGGTAGAAATCATATTAATTCTAACCCATCCAGGAGCAGATCTGAACCAATTTCATCCACTATAAACCCGTGCTCTGCAGTCACAGATGTCATCGTTGTCATTTAGATCTACCTTTGTCTGTTGGCTTGAAGCAAACAGGAGGGGAATCAGAATCTGCCTGACACAGCAAATCGAGGGAAGAGAAAGGAGGAATCAATTTTTATAATATGTGTTTGGCACTACATAATAGATATAATTCTAAATGCAAGCCATAAAGTTGGAGAGGCTTGTAAATTAAATCCATTCTGTCCCTTTTAACTAAAAAGTGACCTTACCATAGAATTAAATGTGATTTTTATCCAGTGATCTATGGAGCTGTAAAAATGGCTGATGGTTGCAGTATGTGTGCTATAGAACAGAAAGGAGCCCTCATATAGGTATCTCCACACAGCTCAGCACATGAACTGCTGCTTGAATCACAGTTAACTCAGTGCCACAGTATGGCATAGGATTTTCACATTCTCTCTGCCAAAAAGAGGGTGACCGTGTACATGCTGAGAGTCCATGTTTCTACAAGGTCTGGCCAGGCACTGGATGGGACAGTGATGCTGGAGAAGGGCTTAAATCATATTATGTTCTGAAAATCAGGCTGTCTGCACAAATGCAAGGCATATCTTTGTTTTATCCTTGTTCAGTTTACAGGGCTTTAGCTACGCTGCAAGAGGAGGTGAGGATTAGAAGTAGCCTGAGGTTCAGCAAAATGACAGAATGAAGGAAAAATTGGGGGTGGAATGTCCTTGATTGTTCATGTAGTGATTCCATCCCCCTGTTTCAATAATCATACAGGAGAATTTGAAATACAGAAGATTTGACATTGGAATTTAGCCCAGAGGACACAATTTAGGATGCTCCTGAATGGTTTTAAACAGCCAGAAATTATCAGGCTTTGTCTCACAAGAAAATATAGTTTTGAAGACTCTGCTGGGTTACAGGTAGGCATTCATGCATATAGGCTATCAGAGCCTGCAGGAGATGCAATGCTCCCAGGAATATAATCAACGCACGATTGAAGGCTGTTCGACTTCCAATCAGTACAGCAGCGAAGAAAATCACTTCCCCACTGCCACGGGTGAAACAGATGCTCAGAAAGGCAGTCATGTGTCTCCTCATCAGCACTGAGAAGTGGTGCATAGGAGGAGCCAAGATCCTTCCCAGCTATTTCATGTCACTGAAGCTTGGATAAAAAGTAGTGCCAATTCCCCTGTCCCTCTTGGCTGTCTCGTTTTTTCCACGTGTGCACCAAGCTGGTGTTGAACTGTGAGCCAGAAGCCTCCATGAAGTGGCCAGAATGGATACAGGAATTCAGCCCAGCTAAGTCAGCGTTATCTTAGAGACTCATATGCCACATTCCACCATGTTCACCTCAAGTGTTTGTGGGGCAAGCCACTGAATTCAAATCCACGCCGCTAGTTGGGTTACTCTTCAGGACACACCAAGTTATCCTCAGAGTCTTGTCCTAGGATGTGGTTTGTGTATTCTGCCTCCCTCTCAGCCTCCTCGTCTGTGTAAATGGCTCCTTTCTCATTTTGTTCTTTCACTTCCACACTATTTAATTATTAGCAAGGCAAAGCCGGCTGCTATCCAAGGGACAGCATGCCCCCGGGACTATGACTAAAACACTGCAAACCCACTTAAACTCCATGAATAAAAAGTAAAGATATCTTTAAAAAGTTGGTTGAACAGATTACAGCAATGCTCAGCCTCTGTCAAAGCCTCTTCTAGCTACCATGGTGCTAACAGCGTCATATTTACATAAGTTTCCCCAGTATTCTCTTACTTCAGATATCTACAAATGCTAGATTTGCTTCTTCCAAGGAAAGAAAGTTTAATGCTTTACCAAGTCTCAACCACTTTTGGGGTCTCTGCTCACTGAAGTTACACACTATATGAAATGAAGGAGAACTATTAGCAGCTGGTGACTGCATTGGTCAAAGCTGATCTTCTCTGTTTCTTAGCTCTGAATTCCTGTCATACCAGTGCAAAAATGCCAGGCTTACTGCTGTTATTGTTTCAAGATTATTTATGGTTAATGTTTGGCAAAGCCCAAATGCTGCAGCCGTCCAGAACCTGCAGCGGATCAAATCAAGAACATCAGGATGGGAAGACTTGCCAATAAGAACCCTTGTCTGCAAAGCAAGAAAAAATTAAAAATCCAAGCTTTGAAACTGCAGTTGGATTCCCACTAACAGAATTTTGTCTGCCTGTGTACCAGCTTTTTGTCAACAAGAGATCTCCCACCCTCACTCTTTTTGCTACAGCAGTACTGAGAGGCAACTAGAGTTAGACAGCCTCATGAAGACAAGAACCAATTTCCCCTATTTAATGAATCACCAGTCCAAATGTTCTGAGACTGAGAATCCCTAAGAAAGGGCACAGATAAACCTCTTGGGGAAATGGGAACAGCTCCCCAAGAGGTTCGCAGATGTTTGGAGCTGGACTGGAAATGGAGCAAGATCAGAAGACAAACTGATGTCGGTCTCATCCTTGCCAAAAGTTCACTTTCCACCTAATTCAATCCAAAGAGTAACCATCTGACTTGTGCTCGAGACCTCTACATTGGCCTTACTCAAGCTAGATGCTGTACCACCCACAGATACCAAGTGATAGGACTTTAAAAGAAAGAGCTCGTCAAGAAAAGTTTAGAAAGCAAGCAATACTGTGCAGTAGCCTGGGAAGGAATAAAGCACAGTGACCTCAACTGATTTGCCCTGTTGTTTACCCAGTAAACAGCCAGGCTACTTGCCATAAGGACAGAGAAAATAGGGTGTAAGTGGAGGCTCAGTTGCCAGCATTTGATGAGGGGCTGACGGCTGGGCAGAACAATTGCACCTCCGGAATCACCTTCCAGACCAAAAGCCAATTTGCACAGCTGAGCCCCTTTCCAATTACTCCTTCTCTTATTGTCTAAAGAGTTGTGGCAGACACACTGGCGCTTCAGAAAAGGACATCTGTGTGGCAGGATGTGTACTGGGCCCTGGGTAGAAAGTATGGTTGAGCAACGTCATTAATCCTCCACCCCATTTCTGGCATTTGCACAAGGGTGATTGATTTCCTTCCACCTCTTCTCCCCCACAACTACAAATAACTTCCATGGGGAGATTACTCTGTCTTTTCTGTAATCAACAGCAACTTCAAAAGGGCTTAGTGCTAACAGAAAACCTCAGAGGGCCAGCATTAAGTGGGAAACAAACATAGCATTTGGGTTGTAATTTGAGGTGGGAGGCTGGGGTTTTAATAACCACATCACTACAGCATGCTGTGCACCTTGCAGTTCATAAACTGCATTTATGAGTACAGGAAGTTACAGGAAGATTTTTTCAGTCCATGTGAAATGCAGCCATGTCGGGTGTGGAGCATATGACGTGTTTGGTTGTGTTTGGAAGCTGTATTTAGCTCTCCTATCACTTCCCAGCACTGTCACTTGCATATAAGCAGAGTCTGGTAAACAAACTCCAGGCCTGGGAAAAGTCGCGTCCTATTTAGATCCAACCATCACTTCTAGAGA
This sequence comes from Perdix hodgsoniae, assembly GCA_035772895.1. Lineage (NCBI taxonomy): Eukaryota > Metazoa > Chordata > Aves > Galliformes > Phasianidae > Perdix > Perdix hodgsoniae. Next base: position 1,319,760 of record JAPSGF010000042.1, read on the forward strand.
TGAGTTGAACAAGGGAAGGGAGGTGTGAAAAATCACTGCTTTGTCCCACATTCTTCTCACCACAAAAAATGGAAAGCATTTTGAGCTTTCATGTAAAGATATTGGCGTTTATTCAAGATAGGAAGGTGATGTTTAATATTCTGGATTTCCTCTTTTTCCTTTATTGTTTGCTTTGTTTATGTGGGAACAAGAAAGGACGTTCTGTGGGGTGGGTCCCAGAACTCAGAACAATGGAAGAATATAGTAGGACCCCTTCCCAGGCAGAAAACAGTCGGATAAAGAAAACAGAATGACCATGCAGGGCTTTGTCCCAGCAAAGAGCAAGGATAGTTGATTTCTTGGGGGATAGAAACACTGTGTCCCACCATGATTCAAGTCTTTGCTCTCACTCATAGCATCTCCACACTCTTAAATTTCATATCCTGGACCTCAGTTCCCTTCAGACTTTCCCTTCTTTGAGATACCAAGCCCAAAAAGTGCTACCATAGAGTCCCACCATGGTCTGTCCTGAAGTATGTACTGCAACACAGCCTCCAGTGCTTTTCCCAGGAAAGCTTTAAATACCTTGATGACCTTCTGCTTGCCATATATAAGCCAAATCAAGTAGGCAGCCCCTGAAAGCATCTGAATCCAATGGGAGTATCAAAACCTCACAGCATTCACGTTCCGTCTTCGCAGAATCACATGCACTTGAGATTGAAGGGACCTCTGGAAATCGCCTAATCCAATTCCTTCCTCTCCACCCTTCATATTCTTTGGTCTTGATAGGAGGCAAGGCTCTGGATTGTGGTTGCCCTGTTATAGAATGGCTTATGTCGGAAGGGACTATCTGGGGATTTGTTGCTAAAATCATCCCTTCCAGTGGCATTTCTATGCCTGCAGGAGATGCCCATGGACAGGCAGTTGTGTAAACCCAGAGGGGTGTGTTGGGTTCCTCTGCAATCATGACAACTCTTGCTGTACAGGATGCCTTCCTAATATTTCCATGCATCCTACTGAAATGGATTCCACAGCTAACTGGCATTTTGCTGGGATTTGCTTCCCTCTTGCCCTCCCAGCCTTGCTGTGCTTCTGACTGTCACCATCTCTCCTGCTGGTAGCAGAATCATCTCCATCTGGAGAATCTGGAAGTCCCCACAGCATTGCTCTCCCTATTAACATTTCTAAAACCCCAAGCTGGCAGGAAAAAGCAAGTCACACAGGACTTGTTTTTTACATTGCTCATATTCGTTTTTTAGTGGGTTTTTTTGTTTGTTTGTTTGTTTTTTTAAGCATTCAGAACATGAAGCAAACATACATTGGCTCTTGACTTCAGATGCCTTCATGACTGATTTGAAAGTGTCATGCTGAAAAACTGAAAGGTCAGCATTATATCACATCCATTGACTGCTGAAGCATGGACGGCTCCAAGAACCACCATCCTTCTCTCCCTCGAGAATCTTTATGTCCTTCCACTGGTGTGTTCTATGGAGGTAATCCCTACCACAAGGTCTTAACACTCTTTCAGCCAAGTTGCATTCACTAGGGCACACGTAACACAGTGACTTCCCCAAAATCTAAACCCATCCCTAGATCCATCAAAGCTTCCCAGGAAAGCTGCTATGCCCCACGCACAGTGTGAGCAGCACATCAGAACATTGACTAACCACTGCCAAACTCCTTTCTAAGCATAGATCACCCGATAGCTCAACCTGAGCACCGAGTTCTCTCTACACTGACTACTGACCATTTAACACCATCAAACACCTATCAAACAGCAGGCGTAGAGGCTGCTGGGTTACTGAGATCTTTCTATCCTCCCATCCCTGATTTCTGCCATCAAAATTGTAGGCTTTGCTGCAGCTATCCCCACAGAGACATGTGCATGCAATAATGGAAGGCTCTTACCATCACCTGCACATGGTGAGCTTGCACCAACTAAAAAGTAAGGTGCTCACCCTTGCCCTTTGTGTGCGTAATATTGAGGGGATTTTTTTCAGTAATTAACCCTTGCTTTCATCTGAATAGGTCTGATCAAATTGTAGAACAACATTTGAGAAGTGGAGATTAGCAGACCAAGCTTTTTAGTACTTAAAGCATCAGAGCAGCTACTCAAAATCATATTTCCCCTTCTTCACTGGCATTTGATTAAAACCTTTTCAAGCAGTCCATTCCAAACTCTAAATGCCTAAATTAGGTGATAGAGAAAACATTTCTTTGGTCTGGAAAATGACAACAGTATGGATCTCAACTGTGGTCAGTAGGAAAATCGCATTCAGAAAACATGCATTTGTGTGAATTTGAATGGGTGTGTGCATGTGCACTAACGCAAAGTTTTGGTAGAGCTGACCACAGCGTGGGCATGCAGAGACATAAGTAGCATGGTTCTAGCAGGGGGAAGGCATTCGTAAACCAGGAGCTGAGTCTAGAAATAGATTGTGAGAGGATCAATTTTTGCTGCATACTGATTTATTCAAACCTTCCACAGTGGCAAAGCCCTTTATAACAAAATATCTGATTACAGGACTATGACCATAAATCCCGCACACCCTCCAGCAATGGCCAATGAATAACTGACTTGTTAAGGGAACAGACCTGCACAATGAATAAATCTACCAACAGGGCTTTCAATACAAAAGACCCCACTGGGACAAATTTCTTTCTGAAGGTGCATCGACTTTCATTTGCAGGAACCATCAGATATTTGTTTCAAGAAGAAGACAGTCATTGTTAGATTGCTACTAAACAATATGTAGTATATAGCAGGCTCCTGCTCTGGGCTTAATCTGCTCATATATCAATGGACTGGACCATACAGCAAAGCATTTTGCAGGACAGTGTGTTGTGCAAAGTCTCCTGAAAAACATGCACTTGATCCAGGGGGAGCACAGCAGAGTGAACAGGAGGCTCACACCCTTCTAGACCCTCAGTCATAGAGAGGCATTAAGAAAATAGGGATTAAGAAAGTATAAGGAAGCATTATTTGGGAGGAAAGTTTAAGGAAAGACATTCATGTACAGTCAAAACACAGGAAGTAGAATTTGTGTTTGGTTCTTGACTGATTACTTTCATCTCATAATTCCAAGGGAATTATTTCTTTTTTGATGATCAAGTCCATCTGGCACAAGGTCCACTGGGGCCTGGGAAACAAAACCAGGCAAGGAAGAAGACAAGCAGACCCATTTAATAGCTGAAAACGCCAACATACAGTGTGGCCAACACCTAAATTAACTATGACCTGAACCTCTACCCTGAGACTCATGGTTTGGCAGTGGGTAAGATCTTCCCCTTGGTGGAGATTGCACCACAGCATCTTTTAAAATCAAATCATGGCATTCTGTGTTGGGTAGCTCAAGCTTTCTGTGGCTTATGGAGCAGTAAGTTCAGATGATCAGCTGAGAGGTGCACAAGAAGAGAACAGCACAGATAGGACAGAGATGAAGCGTTCAGCTCAAGATGCATTCTAGCATGGGAATCATGATGGCCCCTGTCCCAAAAGCATTTAGAGAGAGAACTCTTGATGAATATGGAATAAGTTCATCTGCCAGAAATGGGATAGTCCTAATATAGAGTCATTCTGTAAACAGCAAGGACTTTGTTATAGGTCAGATGAGCTCAGAAACTGAGGAAAAATCTCCATCTAGGAAGGCCAGCCTGACGACAGGCAGGAGACAAGGTGAGCATGTAGGCGAGAGTGCTGAAATGGTAGGAAGAGATATCACATCCTCAGGCCAAAACTAGATCTTCAGAAAAAGAACCTGGCAATAATATATGCTGGTGCATGCATATGACATGCACAAAATGGTGTCACGAATGCATGCAGATTTCCTCTGTCCTTGTCTCAGGCCACATTAGTTTAGCAAGCAGCGAATCGATGTGGAATGAAACACCTCCCTGAAACCCACAATGCTCACTAGAAGGAGAATTTTATATTTGATGTATTTTGCTTCAAATATGCACATCAGCTTAATATAGAGTGCATCACATAAGATTACAGCCATTTGTTTCCACTTTTGCCTCCATGAATATTCCAAACTGGTAAAAAGTCATTTCCTTAGGAGGCTTCTGTTCATTCTGCCTCCAAATACCATTTTCTTTCCCCAGATCCCCTTGTCCCAGAAATAAGGCACAGCACCATACGTGACAAACCTTGCAGTTTCAGCCACTCATTTCTTATCAGCTGGCCACTCCTTGATCAGTGCTTTATAAAGAAATATTCAGAGGGGAAAAAAAAAAAAAAAAAGGCAGAGGAAGGTAGGACATCAGACCCTGGTTTGATTCTGATAATATTGGTGGAGGGACAGCCTGCTCCAACAAATTAAAATCAGCAAATCTCTCATTTTCTCTGACAGAGGTAACCAATTTAAATTTTCATAAAGGGGGCAGTGATGTGTGTCTTTGAGAGACAGAGTCGCCAATCTAGCAGCCCTCTGATTTAAAATATTATCTTTCCTTTCCATTTTTATTTTTCTTTTTTTTTTTCCTTTTTTCCCTGAGAGCCTCTTGGAGCAACATGACAGATTATCTCAGCATAATCAGACTAATACAGAGCCCTCTCTCCGAAAGGCACCAAGAGGAATTTCTAAGCCCTAGACGTGGTGACGAACAGGCTTTCCGAAGGGACCTCCTTTGCTGCTCATTTTCCTCTTTATTTAACAAATGCTATGTTCTGTAGCCTCAGTGCTACTGCAAACCATATTAAAGAGCCAACCATCACACAGAGTGCCCCTAAGAGAAAGGGAGGTGGGCCCTCCACTTGAGCTGAATTGCCAGGTTGCTCTCCAAGTGGGAATTTCGGATTCCGGTTGATGGTTCTTTACTTTGAAAGAAAATTCCTCCAATATTGCCTTGGGGATGGGCAATGGGAGGAGTAAGGTTTGTAAGTTAGATGGGACCTTCTGTACTGGGAGACTGGGGCATGCTGAAGATTAGGATGATTTCAGTTGGACCTCATGGGACCCTTCCAACTAGGGATATTGCATGATCTTATGACTTCATGATTCTATGATCTGCATTGACTCCAACCTGGAAAAACAAGGATTGCCACCGCTCCTTGCCATGGCAATTTAGGACTGGATCTGTGAATCTGGGACATGAAAGGCCATGTGGAAATGGACTCTGTCTCTCCAGTGCAAATGGGACATTAAAATACTGTTTTCCTTGGCAGAAACATGGTTGAATGCTGAGTTTGCTACCCTACCCTGGCTGAGAAATTCTCTTCCCCAACTCAGCCCCATTCCCTTTCTTCCCTTGCTTCAGTGCTCAAAATCCCTCATCCACCTGAATATATGGATGGGCAAGCACCTCCATTAGCAAGTCACAACTTCAGTGCACTTTCATTTCAGCACCTCCTGCATACCCCAGGCAAGTGGAAAACCCCAAAGACTTGGGACAAGAGCTGCAAGAAGAACACATGAGATGCACCAGGAACCTTTGCACTTAACCTGCAGCCACAGTGAGCTGTTTCAGTATTTGCTGCAAATTTGCAAGATGATCTCTTGTAAACCCCCAGGCCAGGTGGCAGCTCCCTGTGCTTTGAAGGCTCACTCAGGAATGTGAATTTTCTCCAAGGGGAGGAGTAGAGGTAATTACAGAGACAGTTTGTCATCCATCTTGAAGAAAATACTCTGCTATTTTTTTGCACCTAAGGTGGCAGTCAGGAAGCCCTTGACCCAGGATCAAGCCCAGGAAAAGACTTTAACTCATTTGTTTACCAGCACAGGTTTCCTGGAGCTAATTGATGAGCCAAGCTGGTATCCTGCAACAGGTATGGATGATGATGACAGGGGATTTCCTGCATGCTACACTTCTGCTCAAGGAGAAGATGGATTTGGATGAGATGAATTTGATTGTGCGATTGAATTGCTTGCTCTTCTCTATCCCCAAAGAGAATGAAAAGCCATGGGAAACCCCCCCATCACTATCCTCCCCACCCAGACCAATAACTGAGACTGATTGTTGTCTGTTAAATGCTCTGGGCAGAAAAAGAGTGCTTAGATACCCATGTGTAGGGTCTGAAAGACCACCTGCAGCCCCAGAGTGAGCCCTTGGGGCTGGGGAGGCTGCATCTCCCCATCTTGGGCATGGTGATGAGCAGGGCTGCAGTTATGCCCACACACTACATTTGCACAGCCAGAGCTGCTCAAGCAGCACCTACATTCATAGGGATGCTGATACCGGGGAGAAGTGTTGGGGGGACAATTATGTGGGGGGGAAGCAATGTGGATAAATAAAGACGGGGGGCAAAATGCACATGGTAAGGTGGTAGCCGAAAGAAGGGGAACAACTCCTGAGGGGCAGCATGCCGAGGGCGATTGCAAGCCCCAGCGGCAGGCAGGTTGTTTATTGGATTTTGGGTTGTTTTGATTGTTTTTATTTTATTGTCTGAGGTAGGGATGTGGAAGGAAGGGTGGGAGCACTGCTCCGGAGGGCTGTGCCGAGCATCCATCTGTGCGCACCGGGGGCGGCGGGCGGCCATCGTCGGGCTGCGAGCGCCATCTCCCCGCCGCTCGCCGCAAGCCCCGGCCGCCCCCAACTGCTCCCCCCGCGGCGAGAAACGGCTTGGGCTGGGAAAGAAGGGGGGCCAGCGGGATCCTGACATTCTCTTCTAGTGCCCCCAGACTTCTCTCGAGCCAGTGGGACAGCCCCGATAATATGGGGAGGGCGAAGAGGGAGTGAAGTTTGGGGTGGTTGTAAAAAGGGGACGTCTACAGGATAAAGCAATGCAACCGCTTTCCTGATCCATTCTGCATCCCAGCAGGGCTCTCCATAGGGTGGACTGGTGGTTCCTGCACCCCTTTGGCCGTTTCTTAGGATGTGAGTGCAATTCATGAGCTCCTCCTTTGCCTATGACACACACAGACATTTCTCAGCCTGGGTGTGGGGTCCAGCACACCTCTCCCTGACTCAGTTTCCCCCATCTTTGGCAGAAACCCTGTCCACTTTGCAGCCGGTCCTTCCTCAATCATCGATCAGTGTTGGCACACAGAGCCCAAGGAAGAGAAGAGGGACTTCAAGCCCTTATCCCTGCACTTGGGGCTCTGCAATGCTATTCCAAGTGCCATGGGAACAGCCAGGAGCACTGCTCCTTACCTGTTCCTGCATGGCCTTCCCGTTTCTCCCTCCCCAGCAGAAATTAGCAGAAAGGATGCTGCACCCTTTCATAAGACAGAGAAAGGGTCTGATGCCTGCATCCTGTGCCTCCCAGTCTATCCCCTGTCCTGCAGTTGAGAGCCATGTCTACCATACCCAACACTATACTTGTCTCCAACCCCAGCCTGGCTCAGCCTGTGACCATTCCATGACCTCCCTCCTCTTCCTCGGTGAGGTGTTGGATGGAATTTGGGGCCCCAGGTTAATGAGTCATTAATTAATTAGGAACCCACTTTACATGCACGGGGAGTTGTTTGTTTCCTTTAGCAGCCTGGGCTTTGGATGAGATCCCAGCTCTGCGAAGCCTCCAGCCTCGTCTCCCAGCTGATAATAGATAATACAGATATTTCAGCACCAGCCAAAGCAGAGTCATCATCATTAATACACAGTCCTCCCTGCTACGCGGCGGAGGTCGCCAGTCAACTCCAGGGCTCATCCCTCCTGGCTCTTCTTAGGCTTTGCATAGCCAGGAGACAGCAAACCTGGAGCAAATCAACAGGTAAAAGGGCCATGCAGGCTGCACCCCAACCTCCCCTAGCCACCCCTATAAAGTGACTCCAGCTTCTGAGGCAATGTGATTTTTGCTCCACTGCTGCGCAGGTTTTGACATCTGTCAGAGTAGCTTTGCTCTTCCTCCACCTTCCTCCTCCTCCCTCAGCCATCAGCTGTCAGCTGGCTCGTGGTGGAGCTGGATGGAGCCTGAGCCCTGGGAAACCTCAGCTAGGAAAGGGACTGGGGTGGTCAGGGATGTAGGAGAAAGAATCCTGTTGCCCTCCATCTCTTTGACCTTGCCTTGATATTTCCCCCCACTGCACTCCTCTCAGTGCAAATGATTCACAGGGGTTGTTTCCTCTGCCAGGGCAGGAGCAGGACTACGAGCATGAGTCACAAGCTGGAGGTACCTCGCAGAGTTGATTTGCAACCCGGTGCCTTCCATTGCCAGGGACTGATGCTGTAGAAGCCAAAAGCTGGGCACAACCGTGCTGAAAAGTCCCTTCGAAACCCATCTACCTGCTCCCACCACCCCCAACCCCACTTCTCCTTCCAGCCTTGGCAGAGCCATGGCTGAAATACCTCTCTGCAAAAGTCTGGAGATGCATCAACAGCCACCCTCCATCAGCGAATGTCAGGCCGTGAAAGGAAAGGGGGCGGTGGGGGAAGAGGGAGAGACAAATTTTGCGTTTCATTCCCACACAGGGTGATTCAGAACAAGATGCTTTGTAATTACGCATCCCTGATGGAGACTCCTTCTTTTCCCCCTCTACCCCATCCCTATAGGAAAGGGTAAAGCTGTGCCTGGGTGCCAGAATACCCCGAGCACCTGGAGCACTCTGTGTAATACTCTGATTTCTACATAGGCTAAAAGATAATTTTCTCCTACTGTGTGAAGCAAAGCATTGATAAACAGCATTGATTTTTATATTTTTTTTTTGGTGGAGGGGGGTGGGAAAGGGGGAGAGCTCATTGCCTCCCCAAACCCACTGCCTACAGCCTTGGAGAGGTGAGCTGCAAAACAAGAAGCAGTCCCCAAAAACTCTCATTGAGAAACGAGAAAAGCAAAGAGCCGGGATGGGGGCAGATAGGGGCAGGATTCGCAGCCGGGGCACGCAGCTGCCTTTCCCTCCGAGACTTTGTTTGCCAACATTGCAGGCATGGAGGAGTCCCGGAGCCCGTGGAAGCGCCGCGGATTAGCAGCACTTTGCAGTACAGCCCCGCTTTGCTCTGCAGCTCCGTGCAGCGATGCCCCCCAGCTTTCTCCCCCAGAAACAACCCGTCCTCATCTCATTAACCCAGGACAAAAATGCTACCCTCTCATTCCCCCCACCCCCCACCCCCCCCGCACCCCCCTTCCTGCACCCTGCAGACATCACTGTTTCCCACCGCCGCTCGATGTTTGCCCACAGGACCCTCATGCACGAAAGTTAAAACTTCCCATGGCAGACAGCGATTATGCTCTATCGCTCCAAATTGCATTGAGGATCGGAGGTGGGGGGAAGGAGGGGGGTTGGGATTTGGGAAGATAACCTCCTCCGGGTGCTGTTTCTAGGGGCAAAAAAGCAATAGGAGATGGTGCTCACCGATGCTTCACCCCCCAATGGATGGAGAGACCCTGCAACGCGCATACCGGAGAAGTCCCCATCCCTCCCCTCTTCGGGAGAAGGAAGGGTTGTCGCGAGCCCCTTACCTTGCGGAGCTCCCCAGGTTTTATATCCTCTTTCTTCCCTTTGTCAAATTCCAAATGGAAAGCAGCGACATATCCAGGGGTAACCAACCCAACATTGGGCAGCGCGTGGAGTCCAAAAGGCAGAGCTCACTCTCCCTCCACTCTTGCCTCTACATATATATATACATACACATTTATATATATATATATATATATGTATATATCGAACGGAGAAAGGGGGGAAAATATTCTAAAAGAAACGGGAGTGGGGAGGGAAAGGAAGGGAGAACCTTTGGTGTCTCTGCAGAGAGGCAGGTGGAAGAGAAAAGCTGAAAATAATTAAGCCGGGTTTTGAGGAATCCTTAGGAGAGCGGAAAAACGCAGTTAAAAGCCAGCAAAGCATTAGATCCAAGCAATCAAGTCTTCCTCTTCTTCTTCCCTCCCAAAAATATACAACGGGGTTCAGAGTAGCTTTCCCAGCAGCGAAGAGAGAGAACGGTCTTCTCCAGAAAGATATGTTTGGTTAAAATCCACTCGTCTGCTTTTCTTTCTCTCTCTTCTCCCCCCACTTTTTTCCTTTTTCTTTTCTTTTCTTTTTTTTTTTTTAATTCTGCTTCTGAATCTCTCTCTGTGAAACTAGATCCAGTCTTTGTAGCCAGGGGCTGCATTAAGGATTACATCAGGCTTTTATAAGCTTTCCAGATCACACATTAGAGTGAGAGAGAGAGAGAGAGAGGAAGGGAGGGATGGGAGGGAGGGATGAAACGCACACACATCCACACGCACACGCACGGATCGGAGCTTTGTAAAACAGGCGGCTATAGGCACGGACCCGAAGTGCCACGGCATTTGCATTGGGCATGCTCTGCTAGCCTATAGGAAGAGAGGATGGATGGATGGATGGATGGATGGATGGATGGATGGATGGATGGATGGATGGAGCACAAGAGCCAGGAAAAGCAGAAGCGCGTTGGCAACCGGGCAACGCAGCCTCTCCGGGACAACTTAGCCCTAAGCAGGGAGACAGGAGGTGAAAAGGAAGCTGCGGTCGGTGGTGATGGGTTTGGGGCGGGGGGAGGGGGGCAGTGGGGCTCTGCCTCCCCTCTTTCCCAAACTTGTAGGAGAGAGGTGCTCGCAGAGGGATGCGCAGAGTCAGGGAGGGGGAATGGGATGGGGCTCTCTTGGTCCCCATCCACCGCTAAAAAGTCAGGACGCTGGGGGGCAGCGATCCTCTCCTTCCCCCCCCCACCCTCCGCCTCCCCTCCTCCCCAACACCGCTTCCAACCCTGCAGGCGGAAAGGGGGGGGG
>JAPSGF010000042.1:1330462-1347993 GCA_035772895.1 Perdix hodgsoniae
GGGGGGGGGGGAAGGTCCATGCTGTATCCCGGCAGTTTTGGGGTGAAGGTGCTGCTTCTTGAGTTTGAAGCCTGGGGAAGGTGCCCCCCGGTAATGAGGAGCTTAATGAAGGAGGAGGGTGGGAAAGGAGAGGGAGAAAGGAAGAGAGCAAGGGGACTCCAGCATCCTGCCACACTCCAGGACCTTCCCCTTGCCTTTAACCCTTCCTGCTCTAGGAGGAGGAAAGCAGCTCCTTTCCCTTCAGAAGCAACCTCCATCCTTGCTGGAAAGGCACGGACCTGCCTTGTGGGGATGATATAATCATAGAATCATAGAATGCTGCTGGTTACCCTCACCTGCGCTCCCTCTGTTCCAGGGAGGGTTATGAACACCCTGGTCCCCTCCCCATGGACACCCCACAGGCACTTTCATTCTCCTTCTTGCCTCCATTCCTTGTGCTTGGCTTTTCTCCATTCCCTTCTCCACATCCAGCCCTTTCATCCTCTTCTCCACATTGCCAAACCCTTTTTATCCCCTCAAAACTTCTAAGTACAAATCAAAACAAAACAAAACAAAACAAATCTTTCATCATGAGGAGCTGAACAGTAAACCCTGGCAATCCAGCCTTCCCTCGTCCCCAGCCAGCGCTGCAGCACTGCTGGCCAAAGGCATCTGTGACATCCCCAGTCTCAAAGCAGGGACTGGAGCAGAGGGGCAGATGGAACCTGAAATGCATATTTTCAGCCGACAGGCGGCTATGCTGGATTAACAGGGTGCATGCTCAGAATGGGAATCCCTCCTTTTCTCTCCCCAGCATTTATTTGGTTGGCTTCCTTTTTTCTTTGAGAGATGCACCTCCAAGTCACCCAAAGATTTCTTTTTTTTTCTCCTGTGTATTTGACTGGGAAGCACTCAAGGGGGCTGGCAGAAAGCTCCCATATAAAGCATTTGTGAGATCCGTGGGGTATCTTGGCCATGACTTCAGGTGGTGGAGCAAATGCGGGGCACTCACTTTCCTTATACTGAGGCCCGGGCAGAGCAGGGTAAAACTTGGATCTCTCCTGTGTTACAGGGTAAAGAAGCTCGGCAAAAGGAAAAAGCATCAAAAAGCACTACAGAAAAAGAAAATAAAAAACAAACAAAAAAACAAAAACAAAAAAAACACTAAAAATGCCTGCTTACAGCCTCCACTGCTGCAATAGGGCATGTTGGAAATCTCATGCACCTCAATGTAAAGAATAAATCACTGCTGCTCATTTCTTGCAGCCTTACGTGGGGAGGTCCGTGAACCCCCAGACCCCTCGTTGAACTGGAGAAAGAGCACGACCCCAGATTTAAATACACAGATAAGAGAGTGTTTATCTCCCTGTTTGTCACTATGTACCCTCCAGGGAGGATTGGGGTTGAGCAGCGCATGTGAGAAGCTGGTGCTTGCCGGAACTAAAGGCAATCACCCACTTAGTTCCTTCTGTTTTGCACACTTGTGAAGGGATTAAGAAGAAATAGCTCTAGCATTGTGTACCAGGATCTGTGAAACTCACTGCTGCAGGATGATCCTGGGGGCAGACAAGTACATTAGCAGAACAAAAGATGTTCTCAGCTCCTTAGGTCTCTTAAAAGCTGAACTTGTGAACCCCTTCCTCCCATCCTACCAACACAACTCGGACATAATCCTTATAGTGTGTGGCCTCTTTTGTTTCCAGTCTCCCTTCGAACAAACAGTGGGAGGAATATCAAGTGGAAAATTATTTCAGCGTTTCTTTATACTAAGAACTGTGGGGTCAAATTTAAACTCATTAGGGTCAAATTCACATTTGGTAGGGTCGAATTCATACTTGGTGTGAATAGATTGAAATTAAACATAATGAACCACACAGAGATATCTTCTCACTGCAGAACTCTGGGTTTCAGCCTTACCCGTTCAACACAAGCTGACATACTGGTGAGAGCTGAGAATGCATGGAGAGGTCAGGGAAGAAGCATCTCTCAGGAAAATTCTACTTCAGTGGGAAATTACTTCCCAAGATTGTGCCATCAGGTGTGTTCTTTTGAAACGCTCTTGCTTCAAAGGTTGAGGAGTGGGTCTGAATGAGCAGCCATGCCATGAAGGGGATGGAGAAGTTGCATTAGCAGTGCTTTCCCCCTGGAAATTCTCCATAGTTCCCAAAGGTGTTACTAAAGGGAATCGCTGAGACTACAGCGCCTAGATGCTGTAGATTTAAATACCACTTTGCATTAGTGGTTGTCCCTTCTGCTTCTTATGTAGGGATGTTGTTCATAGAATTATAGAATCGTTAAGGTTGGAAAAGACCACCAAGATCATCTAGTCCTATAGTCAACACATAACCACCATGCCCACTAAATGACGTCCCACATTGCAGAGGGACGTGAGCCCGTCCAGGAGTCACAAATCTGGGTATAAAATCAGGAAAGGAAAAACAAACAAACAAACAAACAAACAAACAAACAAACAAAACGGATAGAAATTATTCTAACAAATGGTAAGCTGCTGAAACATTGAAGATATTTATCCTAGAGGGAACTGCATTTTATCTATCTGACTGCATTACTGCAGAGAACAGAATGACACTACTGCGAGTGAAGTCAGAACCACAGTGTCCCAAATGGACACATAAAGGGAATCTCTAACAAGTTTTCAACTCTTCTTTATGTCTGTCTGGAAATTGTATTCACAAAGGGGAAAGTGCTGAACACCTTCTAAAGATAGCAATGGCAATAATAATTATAGAGCCTTTACCCACAGTAGCTGTTGGAAACTGATAGCCACGGTTTTAAAACTGTGGTTAACACAATGAGTTCATTTGATGGTGGGAAAAACAGTTTCACGTGCAGAGCTTGCCTTGGGAATGTGTTTCCCAAGCAGAGCTATAGATGGCAGTACGTAGTATTTACGGAGTTGTTTCCCCGAGTAAATCTTATTTTAGCAGAGAGCAAGAGAATTTCATTTCCTTGTAGTCACAACACACTATGATTGAGAACTAAATCAAAGGAAAAAGTGGAAATACCCAGCAAGAGGAGATTTCTTACCTGGATACCAGCAAGCAGAGCATGAAATATAAAATATCTTAGTGTTGCATAGGATTGTGTGTCCCTTTTCACAGAATGATACCTGGACAGTGGAACAGGAAATGAACTTTCTATACTGGGAAAAGTTAAAGGAGTCTAAACTGTCTGTAACAAAAATCTGAGGAAAACTTTCACAAATCACTTTCACAACTTAGCAATTCAGCACGGTGCATAAATTTAATTCAGGCCACTCAAAATACTTCAATTTCAACTTCCATCACTACTTTTTTGTTTGTTTGTTTTACTATCATGAGGTCACCTTTTGAAATTCAAAATAATTTTAAAGTAATAACTTGTTGTTCTGTTTTGTTTTGTTTTGTTTTCCAAAAGTGCTGACATTCCTTCTGTTTTGCTGATCACAGAAAAAACATTCCTTTTCCACAAATTGAAGTTAATTTCAGTGAACTAGCATTTCTAGCCAAAAGAGAAAGCTAAGAACCCTACCGAAGACAGTTACTTCTTTTTTCTGTTTGGTATTTGTTGTATACAAAATACAGAGTGAAGGAATATTATCCATTGAGGCTGCCTGTAAGCACATTTGTAAGCTTCTTGACTACAGGGCATAAACTTCAGTTTTGCATCAGATCAGCAGCTGACATATATGCAGATTTGCATCCAACAGAGTTGGGGCAAACTCAGCTCTCCGTCCTTGCACTTAAAGTTAAATAAAACATTTGAAAAGGAGAAAATACTCTCCTGTGGGTATACATTTAAAATTCCAGATCTCAGTGAAACTCATAGCTGACATAATGACATCTTTACCAGTTATTTCTGAACAATCCCAGCTTGCAGCCAACGCTGTAGGTCAACTTCTTGCCCACCATGTTCACAACACTCAGTGAATATATTTCAGTTAGTTTACATACAAGGATCAAGGATCCAAGTCAACTTCTCAATGATATCAAAAAAAGAAACATAACCAAGGTAAATGGAGGAAAAGATCTTCCAAAACGGCATTTTTTCCAGCCCAACTTTGAAGACTCAAGTAATTCAAGTCAACTCCAAAATCTAATTCTTGCCAGGAGAAGTGCTTCCAGGATTCCACAGAATGCAACAGAATTGGAGAGTGCTCAGCACCTTTCAAGATCTGCTCCTTTGATGCTTTCCTCAATGAACATGTGTGATTTTCACATCATATATGTATTTGATCCAAGCATATCTTCTATATGCTGAAGTATGAGATTGATCTCATAATGTGTAGCTCATTGAATTTACCCCAGAAATCTTTCATGTTAAGGTTGAATTATTCTTGAATAAGGAAATAAATATAATGACCATAAATCTAAATAGAGTACATACCCAAACTGAGATCCATAACATTTGTGTTTTCTCAGATGCAATTATAATGTATGATGGAAAGCATCCGGTTTATCATAATGGAGAAGCCATTTATCAGACTGCTTGTCACTGTACCCTTCCATAAATCAATGAGATCAGTTGGAACAAACTTGGCTGTTAAGCTCTTTGGTACTGGTGTACAATTCATTCCTTGTGTTTGTAAATACTCTACGGGGGCCCTCGTGAGGACCTGTAGGCCACCGTGAGGCCTCCTCTCAGTCATCTCTTCTCTGGGTCAAACAAACCAGTGGAGAGACATACACCTCATACACCTTGTCTTCCCTACCCTTTACCATCTTTTTAGCCCTCCTTTGGGTGCTCTCTGATAGTTTTACCTTTTTCTTATATTATGGCACCCAAAACTGCACACAGCACTCAGCGTGAGGCCACATCAGAGCACAGGTTGTCCCAGCTTACAGGGGAAGACCTTGTCAGAGGAGCCAGTCAAATTTCCAGGTTCAATTTCACCATAAACATTTCTGAGAATTGTTGCAGTGGTTGAATGTACTCTCCTCTTGCCCAGAAGCATATCATGACACTGCATTGTCTTTCTCTGCTTTCTCAGTATTGCCATTCCAAAGTTTTAAGACAATTTCCTTTGAATTCCCTCTCACCTAATGAAGGGCAACTTATCTCACGGAATCACAGAATCATAGAACGGCCTGGGTTGAAAAGGACCACAATGACCATCTAGTTTCAAACCCCCTGTTGTGTGCAAGGTCGCCAACCACCAGACCAGGCTGCCCAGAGCCACATCCAGCCTGGCCTTGAATGCCTCCTGGGATGGGGCATCCACCACCTCCTTGGGCAACCTGTTCCAGTGTGTCACCACCCTCAGAGTGAAAAACTTCCTCCTAATATCTAACCTAAGCCTCCCCTGTCTTAGTTTAAAACCATTCCCTCTTGTCCCATCACTATCCACCCTTCCTGTTCCCCTTTCTGTTTATATGCTCCCTTCAAATATTGGAAGGCCACAACGAGATCTCCCTGGAGCCTTCTCTTTTCCAGGCTAAACAAGCCCAGTTCCCTCAACCTTTCTTCATAGGAGAGGTGCTCCTTCTCCCTTCTTACAACTGTTTCCTTTAATCTTAAAATGATACACTTAAAACATATAGAATGCCTTTTTCCCTCTGAGTTATGAACAGTACATCATGACTTGTGCATAAAACCTGTTTCAATTATGGGCACTTTCTTCTGCCCTGTTAAACTTAAACCTCTATGAAATCCATATGTACTCAGGGACAGAATAAGAGAACAAAATTAAATGTTTAAGTAAGCTTAAGGGATGCAGTCAAATCATATTAAACTCAATTTGACTCCTATGTAGAGTTTGTTTTCTAGGGTTGTTTTTTACCTTTACCTTTTCCTTTTTTTTTTTTTTTTTTTTTTTGGTATTTGTATAACTCTCTAAATGTGTGGCCCACTGGATTTCCATAAATTAGCACAAACACTGCAGTTCAAGTGAAACCCATTTCATTATTTTCACTATGGAATTCAATGGGAATCAAGACCATCAACACTGAAAGACTTTCATCCTCTTCCCAGCCTTACCCACTCCTGCCAGCGGAAGCCACAGATTCTGAAAATCATATTCCTTTCTGGTTAGAGAGCTGTCTGAGGACTGGATGCAAAGCTTAGAGACCGGGGGAATTTGGAAGGAAGTCAGAGAAAAATAAAAACCCTTATGTCATTTGAAGGGAAAACTTCTTTATCTGCTTTGTAAAGCATTGTCCTAAGAATCCCATGCCATTGATCCACATAGTGGGACACCCAGCTCCCCCATTACTTCCCTTTCCCTGGCATAACTCAGATATCCCATTGAGGAAGAACCAAATGTTGTGGCTGCATCCCATTTCATCCCAGGTTTTATCCTATTGGCTCACTTATTGATTTCCCTTTTCTCCACCCCATTCCTCTTCCTGCTGTCACTCAAATGTCCTACTGGGGAAGAATCCCATGTCATGATGTTCCCACATCCTAGATCCATGACTGTGAGGCCACTTCCAGTTTTAGCTGTACCCCCAGTTCTACCTTGTTCAGACTGGGCATCATGACCTAAAATGCCTATTTGCAGATTGCATTTGTTCTTTCCCTCTTTTCAAATTATATCTGTGTTTTGCATTACTTTCAAAGAATATTTTGTTATTCAGAGGTTCATTTAATATATAATGAACCATGTTTATTTATTTAGTGTTTTTTTTCTTTTTTTTTCTTTTCTTCTTTTTAATAGTAATTTATTTATTTTTTACACCAAATCCCACATGTACAATCAGACACTACTAATTTCCTTCCAGTCTTCCCTTTCCTCACCACATAAATATCTTGCAAGACTACAGAGAGTGTCTGAAGATGAGGAGTAGGTCAACTGATGGAAATCAGCAGAACAGGTTGAATAAGACACACCTGTGTGTGGAAGTTTTGTCCCTAGCATCAGCCACCAGTTTTCCTTCAACTTCTCCACACTTTATCACTGACTCCAAAAAAACTCTGCCTGGAGCATGGCAAACAATTGGTGAAATGGGAATAAGGACCTCTAGAGAAGGTAAAGGCACAAAATCAGCAAATATCCAGGAGTGTAGGATTATCTTGAAATATTGGAAGAGACTGAGAACATCCTACTCTGTACGGTTGATTATTCTTTCCCTAAATCTAGTTTCCTTCTGTTTACTGAGTTGATTTACTTCAAGCTGCATGAAAAAACTCTTGCAAGCCATCATTTCTTCCCTGTTCTTGGTAAATATTAAGTTTAAGGTACAACTGCCACATTTGTACACACATGACAAACAGTGGAACCTAGTCAACACTGATTTTGTAGATGTTTTGAGGCAGAGATCTTCCTTTTTCCCCCATGTTCCTTGAATCTCTTCTGAAGAGGTATATGTATAAGCATGACAGAAATTCAGATACTACTTCATGATCACATAACTGTTCTCATAGAATCATCGAATCATAGAACCATAGCATCACAGAATGGCTTGATTTGGAATGGACCTCAGAGATCATCAAGCTCCAACCCTCCTTCCGTGGGAAAGGCCACCAACCTCTCCATTTAATACTAGACCAGGCAGCCCAGGGCCCCATCCAACCTGGCCTTGAACATCTCCATGGACGGGGCATCCACAACCTCTCTGGGCAGCCTGTTACAGCACCTCACCACTTCATAGTAAAGAATTTTCCCCTGTGTCACAGCATTAACTAGATCAATCTATGCCCGTGACAGAGGGCAGTAGGCCCCTGCTCCTCCACTCCCACCCCGGCCCACCAAATGGGAAGGAAGGAAAAAATGTAAAACCATGACACCCTGATACCTAAATATTCCCTCCTTCAACTTAAAACCATTTCCCCTTGTCCTGCTGTTATCTACCCTTTCAAAGAATTGATTCCCCTCTTGTTTGTAGGCTCCCTTCAGGTACTGGAAGGCTCCCTGATTTGCTGTCTTCCCCAAGGAAGGCACAGAGCCTAAGCAATTTTGGCCATATCCTTTTGGTCACTGAAGACAATACTGATGAAACCAGGAAAGCAGAGAATTTTGTCTTCAGAGCAGATGTATTTTCATTCCATCCTTTAGTAGTGTAATTTTGATTCTTGATACTGCACAGCTATGAAATAATAATTACCAAAAAAAAAATCTGCAAAAAGTGCAAATACCTTCCATAGTCTTGCAGTAGCAATATTTCCATAAGTACACATAACTGTGACCCCAGCTTTGAGCAAATTTACTTGTGTTGGAATATGAGTCCTAGATAGCTGAGAGGTGATGGGTTTAGTCTCAGACTTGTGTAACTCCCCCATATGTCAGAGTGGGTGTCTCTCTCTCTTGATACAGGTTTAGATGAACTGTACAAGAATAAATTCCCCAGTACTTATTAAAAAGTGATCCACATGGGACTTTAAACACAGAAAGAGTGAAACCTTCTGGCTACAGAAATCTCAGATCTTACACAGCCCTTCTTATGCAGGGAAGAAATAGTTAGCACTAGAATTTACTTACAAAAGCTTGTCTTTTTAAAAGGAGGGTTGATCACTGAACGAGGCAGCAGCCCAAATCAGCCTGAGCACAAATTAAGCTTTAAGCAATCACAATACTATGCCACAAAGCACATTTTTAAAAATATTTTCTATTATCTGAAAATATTCCTTCATTATTCTTTGTCACAATAGTAGATATCTGCAAAGGGAAATCTTTCTTACCTATTATGTCAGATATTTTCACACTAAATATAACTATGAAGCAGATGCAGAATATTGGGCTCCCAGTGAAAATACTTCCAGCACAGAGAAGCATGGGGTAAATGCCAAACTAATGGAGACTAAGACTATGAGGGAGAGACAGTGAAAATCTGATTCAAACCCATGCTGGTAGGGTCACAGGTTGTTCATTCTTCCAGGCTGAGAACACCAGCACAAGGATGACAGGGAAAGTCTCTGCACAAGTGTGATGTTGTATCAAAAAGATTACTGATGAGATGGCAGATGAGTAATTAGCTATTTCAAATGGCAGGAAGTTGCTGGTAGCAGCCAGTCTTCTGGTCCTAAGTCTTTCTAGCTGTTTGTTCAAAGAAAAGAAGCACGAAAATAGAAAGCAAATCAAAGCCATATCAAAATAAACCAGTATATCTCCTGCCTACAGGGAAGGAGGAAAAAGAGATTGTTACTTCTCTTAAACTCCCTTGTTATTCTCATTGCGGGGGAGCGTGCATAAATACTGTGATGGATTCTGTTTTTTAGTGAAGTAGAAATGTTGTTGTTTGTCAGGCATTGTAGCACAGACAAATGAAGGTGCAGAAGGTGCTGCCATACCCCAGTGGGCACCATTCCAGAAGAATCATTTTCAGAGTACCAAACCTCTCAGTTTCAGATCAAAACTTGGACTCTAGCATCTATCCAGTTTAATCATGCAATCATAAAATCATTTGTGTTGGAAGGGATAATTAAGGGTCACCTAGTCCCACTCCTTTGCAATGAACAGGGATACCCACAGCTACATCAGGTTGATCACTGCCCCATCCAGCCTGACCTTGAATGTCTCCAGGGATGGGGCATTCACCACCTCTCTGGGCAAACTGTTTCAGTGCTTCAAATGTATTTGCAACATCAGTTTCAACAAGCCAGTTCCAAATATTCCTATTCCCAAAAATCAGAATTAAAAAGTTTTTATCCAGATGTATCTGAATGATTTTTGAGGATGTTTGCCTTACATTGTACTCTAGCAGAACTGGAAGTTCAGACCTCCTTCTTAGCTGACTTTATTTGTACTAAGCTGGCATGGCAGAGCTGAGCAGAGGGCAAAAAATTACTCTGGCTGAATGACAGAGGTTCAGTTCACTTGAAAATGCTGTCAATTTAAGGCTGTGATGCAGCAGAAGCCCAATAAACTGTTCACTCCCTCTCTGTAAGACTTACAGACTCACAGCATAACTTCTGTCTTCATGCCAGTGGATGAAACTCAACATCAGGACCATCTCCATCTCATGCACTCTTATTCTGGCCGTTGCAATGCACTAAGAGCTGCACAAGGTTGAACTTAGAAGTCATCTGCAGTCCTGTACAAGGGAATGTGATCCCTCAGCTGAGAGAAGCTCAGCAGCAGCTGCTCCTTGCTTGAATTAAAGAATCACAAAGGCACAAAATATCCCATTGGAAAGGACCCATAAGGATCATAGACTCCAACTCCTGGCTCCACAAAAGACATCCAAAAATCAGACCATTCACTAGAAAAGCAGCTGCTCCCTGGCTTCCCCGAGAAAGAGGGCTCTTATGGTCTACACTTCGGACCTGGGGACATAAGTGACATCAGAGACCAACTACTGCACACTCCATAGCCAATTGCTGCTATGTCTGAAAGGCACAGGGATATAATCACAGAATCATTAAGGCAGGAAAACACCACAAACATAATCTAGTCCAATAATAATAAGGGGGCAACAGTGACATATTCAAACAGAGTTAAGAATTTTCTTTGAAGACATAGTCTGAGAAAGGCATTGGTTTGGGGCTTCAGCCATTCAAAAACTGTGTGGAAAACACAGTGATCATCACTAATCCAAAACTGCTTAAATCTGTCCTATTATCATTACTATTACTCTGTTTTTATTTCTACTATATGTTGCTTATTCTCAATTACATTAAAATGTTATCTGGAGATCTAGAGCAATTTCTGGACACCCCTGGGCACAGATAGTGACAAGCTGTTTGCTAAACAGAGATGTGGAAATAACTGTTTTTTCATTTTGCTGCCAATTCTGCAAGGTAAGTCAATAAATAAATAAGTTGGAGGCATATCTGAAATGAACAACAACAAAAAATAGTAGGCTAACTGAAAATGGAAAACAAACAAACAGGCTAACAAGACCAGCATGTCTGTGTTTGAATGAATGTCTTCCACCCACAATAAATTTCTTCATGTTACCTTCAAGATTTGAAACATGTTTTCTCAGCGCTGTAGAAGAAAATCTAAATGGAACATCAGTACAAATTAAAAGAAAAAAAAAGAAAGGAAGCATGGAAGCATCTTGTTAGGAAGCAAATCAAAGTGAAATGTTTTGATTTTGTTTGTTTGGGTGTTTTCCTTTTCTGCAGATGAAAAAAAAAAAAAACACATCAACCTCCTCGTCAAAAATTCATGTTAGTTTGGATTCTACCTATCTCAATATGTTTATTTCAGCTGAAAATTTTTGACAGACTTAAAACAAGTCTCAAAACAAGGAACGTTGGGTCTCAGGAGCTGGAAATGGAGATCTGTACTTCGGAATAGCAGTCCTTTTATCGTAGTCACGACTTAAAATTTTAAGTCATTAGCAGAGCAAGATGGTGTGCCATAAAGAAATCACTTGCTCTGAAATTGCCTAAAATCACAGAGAAAAGTAACTTACAAAGATTGCAAAATGCACCCAGTCAGAAATTCACTGCTAACTTCTACACTTCAATGAATATTACATGTTTCTGTAATTGTCAAATACATTAGAACTTTAGGGGTATGCATTATTACAGTGTGAATCCATGAATCCAGAGGTATCCATTAATAACGGAGATTAATAATTAACTATTAAAGAATCTCTTATAGACGAATCACTGTCTGAAGTAGAAAATTAATCTTGTCAGAATTCTACTTTAAAACTTTCTGTGGAAGGATATTGATGCACCCTTCTCATAAACATCTGTTCAGTGACAGGCACTGGAGGATAGAAAACTTTCATGTCAACAACCAAGTGGTAACACATGACAGTGAGAGAAAGCTTTGATTTTTCTTATGCAACACGAATTGCAGAGCCAAAGTTTCAAACAAATCAACAACCATGGAATTCTTTATTGAACTGTTTATTGAGTATCTGAAGATCTAGATATCACATGAAAATTACTTAGTAAGGTGACTGTCCCAACTGTTTCTCATAGTATGTATTGAATTACCATTAGGAGGAACTGATCTCTCCACAGAACTTGGATCAAGCACCTGACTGTATAGAACTATAGAATCATTAAGGCTGAAAAAGACCACTAAGATCATCTAGTCCAACCATCAGCCCATCTCAATTCCCACTAAACCTTGTCCCTCAGTGCCACATCTCCCAGGGACAGTGACTTTACCGCCTCTCTGGGCAGTCTGTTCCAATGCCTCACCACTCTTTCTAAGAAGAAATTCTTCCTAATATCCAACTTGAACCTTCTCTGGTGCAACTTCAGGTCATTCCCTCTCGTTCCATCACTAGTTAGCCCACTTTGCCATACCTTCTTTTCAGGGAGTTGTAGAGAGCAGTAACACATAACACATCTGGCTGACCTTGTTTCCATCTATGGGGTGTTTGTCACTCTTTCTCCTTTCTGTTGTGCAGTTTTATTGAATAGCAGCAAATGTGAGTTCTCACTTTGAATTTCCAATATCCCTTTCTAGCTTCAGCTGGGCCCAGAGTGGTAGGTTAGATGGAGTTGGTGGGTTGAAGAAAACTTCTTAAGATTATCTTTTTCAGCTGTAGAAATCAGATGTTCCTCCTCATATCAAATCACATCACTGTTTTAGATGATGCATAAATTTTAAATTAAGAGTTCTGAACCTAAAGATCATCTCTTTTTTTTGTTTGTTTGTTTGTTTGTTTGTTTTATTAATCAGGACACAATGGGATCCTGCTTGAACTGTGCAGCAGACTTCAAGTCACATCTCCCCCCTGATGTAATTCCCAGATATCCCTCTAATGTCTCTCATGGTCTCTGGGATCTTCAGCAGCTGAAGAAAGCAGGATAAAACAAGGATGGGGCTGCCCACTGCACATTGTGTTACCATTGTTGCTGTCCAAGACCAACACAAGACCAAGAAAAACAACCTCAGAGATTTTCCCATCTCTGCCTAAAGCCATCAGCTGTGAGAGCTTGTGGGCAGTAGTAAAAATGTCAAAAGTAAAAATGTCAAAAGTCTCCAAAATTTTACTGCCAAGATGTCAAATTTCTCCAGAAAATACATATGCACAAAATTCCACTGACAATCTCAGGGAAGAAGATCATCGTCTCCCAAGCACTAATTGAAAGCAGACAGGTTACTGCTGCTATCACAGCAGCTCTGTTATTGATTTTCTAATGGGAACGCTTGTCTCCTGAGCAGAGCTCTCGTAGAGATAATAAGGCTGCTTAAAAAATACAAAAAAATAAAAAATAATAATTGCCTCTCTGAGCCCTCATTTTATTTTGCATTCAAAAGCCAATTGCAGATCTCTCTGATAGCTAATAATTTAACGGTCATTTATGTACAGTTTAGGGTCCATTGTTAGCAACTTTGGAGCGAATAAGCCAATTAGATTAGCTGAATCTTGCCTTCATGTAAAACAAATATATATCAAAGCAATTAAATGTGCAGTTTAATCGCTCCCAACCTATGAAGGAGACAGTTGCCTGAAGGTCCCAGCTCTTTTTGTGCCTCCAACTTCCCGTTGCTGACATCAATGTAGCAAGAGCCATTTGCTTTGGGATTTTGGAAGCACTTATTTAGCATGGCAAGATATGCAAGCGAATTATTGACCTCAGTATTTCCCAAGCAGGGAGGCTGCAGCCCTGAGGGTAGAGAGGTCCCTGCAAGACAGTGCAGGCAGTAGCAAGACAGGGACCAATTTTAATTTCCAGCTAAGGAAAAGCAAAGTCCTTGTTTCCCACCTGCACTTCTGCCCCACACTGTTTGGTGCTCCTTCCAGCTTTCTCCCACACAGATGATTTATTACTGCTTAGCACAGCTGAGGGATGGCATGTTTATACACTGGCAGGCACAGCATGGGAGACTGCAAAATACATGAATTTTGAATCAGCAGTTGCTACTCTAAGAAATGAGGGGGTGATCTGGCCCACCTTCTGGTAGAGACCCTGAAGGGAGATGAGTCCTATGGATTTCACCTATTGCTTTTTGCTGAGAAATGGGATATATGGATAGATCTGGGGTCCTTCCATCCACAGCTGCTCACGGCCCAGAGAGGTCACCAATGTCCTGGGCAAACCCACAGCTTTCCTGCAAGGTAGGCAGCTCTGCTTTACTTGGCACTCATTATTTTTGAAGCTTTCTCTAATATGCATCCACCCTCAGTTTAATATTTTCCCTGCTGTGCCCTGGGCATCCATTTCCACACTCATTACATGGCCAGAGGAATTGATCTGGGTCAGCATTATAACATCCTTTATGCAAGGGTAAGTCATTACCCTCACTGCTTGCTGATGTCTTAGCTCTTGGATGAATGCACATCAGCTCTAAGGGTTTCTTACTCATAGTTTCATCACTTTTTTTGCTTCTTCAGTATCACCAATCTCCAGCCCCTTTTTGATGCCTTCTCTCTCAGCCATGCCTGGACTAATACCAAAGCTTGCTATGTAGCTTGCAGTGTTGAAGGATTTGGTTTGGAAAAGAGCAATTGAACACTTCAGAAGTCTTTCCTGCTTCTGACTTCCAGCTCAGTACAAATCCAACCACAGCTATCTCCTCATCTTCACTGACAGTAAAAGAAACTTCTAAATTCCCCTTCAAAATTCTTGCTGTCTGGAGAGCAACACAGAAACGATAATTAAGAACAAAGCAAACATACAATCAAAAAAAAAAGGAATACTGCAGGATTCCTTGAAAGAAATTCCATGAATACTTGCTTTTGCATCTGTCAAAGATGCTATAGGTTATTCCAGAGAAAGAACAAAGTATTTGCTCAAAAGAATCCATTTTCTGTGGATTCTTATTTTCAAGAATCACTCACATCACCACTTGTATTCTGCAGTAGCGTTGACTGGTGGCTGTTGATGAAGATGATAAGAAATGATGTTTGGAGAGCTTCAGATCTTGGAATAAACATCAACAGCATTGCAGAAAAAATGGCATCAGGTAGGATCTCACTTTCAGGACTAGGTTGGATGGAGCTCTGGGCAGCCTGATCTAGTGGGTGACAAACCTGCCCATGGCAGGGATTGGAACTGGATATTAGTTTTAGATCCCTTTCAACCCAAGCCACTCTATGATTCTATGATCCTATGATTCTATGTTTCTGGTTTTTACTGACATCTGACCAGCTTTTCTCAGAACACTAAACCCAGACTTATCAACTCCAACCACCTATTGCAGCAAAACTTCTTGCATGTTTTACAAATCAAGTTCAGGTGACTGATTTCGGAACAGCATTATGTCAAACACTGTCCTATTTGCACAAAGCTTTTAAGGAGCTGTCAACTTTTTTCTTTCTCTTTCACACTGCCTTTCCAACATCGTCAGTTTAGCTGAGCCTGGAAGCATGAAAATGCCAGGTAGCAGCATTAACAATTATATCACTGTGAGTGCAAAGCTAGCAGAGCTTTCATTGCTACACCAACAGTAGGGAGTATAGCTATGACACTGTCAGCAAATTTCAGTTTGGGAAAAATATTTAAAAAAAAAAAAAGAGAGAGAGAGAAGAAAAACATATTTTGCGTCAGTATTTTTGGTCTGGTGCTATTCTTGCACTTATGCAGATTATCTTAACTATCTGAAGCAGTTAAAATGCTTTTTTAACTTTTCAGATCACATCTTCAGTGTCAAGTCCCCTGAATGTACCTGTTAACCAACTTTTTTCATCATGAAGGGAGCCTTCTAATCTCAGCCAGTCTGTGAAACTGTGATTCAGTTTCTAACTTGCTCTTTAAGATAAGTGGAATTAATGTCCTATGTGATATATGTACCAAGAAAAGAGTGTAGCTCAACCCAGCAAAACTGATTTTGTTCTGATGAGCTCAGGTATGTAGTAAAACTACTCTTTACCTCCATCATAGTGAAGAATCCTCAATTCCTAATCTAAATCTACCTTCTTTTAGTTTAAGGTCATTACCTTTTATTCAATCACTATACACACTCCCAGTTAAAATCACTCCCTCCTCAACTTTTCTTTCTCTTTCTTCCTTCCTTCCTCCCTTCCTTCCCTTTCCTTTTGCTTTCTTGTTCCCTTTCCCTATCACCTTTCTTTTTCCTTTTATTCTTTCATCCCTCCCCCTCTTTTTTTCCTATTTTCCCCTCTTTCTCTCTTTTTCTTCTTTCTTTGAGCTTATGTACAGGCATAAATCAGGGATAGTTCAGTTTTATTACCAAATGCCATCTCACAGTGCTCAGCATTAGGAAGGAGCATTACCCATGGGTTTTCTTTACTCTAAGAATCATGTAATAAGTCAAAATACAGGTCAGCTAAAAACGATGTGAAACTTGCCAAATGCTCTATTAACTTACTGTCTGGGTTCAAGATGACTGAGGGATTTGGTAAGTGGGTT
Organism: Perdix hodgsoniae; assembly: GCA_035772895.1. NCBI lineage: Eukaryota > Metazoa > Chordata > Aves > Galliformes > Phasianidae > Perdix > Perdix hodgsoniae. The sequence continues at coordinate 1,346,609 of JAPSGF010000042.1, forward strand.
AAGGAGTTATACCACCAAGGTCAGTGGCAGGAATCTGGTGCAAAGTGATAATAACAAGGCATTTTCATTTTCTGGTCTCCAGGAAGTCAGTGAGTTTTGGGTCTGCTCCTGATAGCAACATCGCAAAAAGCCCATAACAGCAAGGTTGGAGTTTCTTATTTATTTATTTTATATATTTATAAGGAGGAAAATGCATGAATGAATGCAAGCAAAATTGTTTTCTCCAAGGTATGCTATAGAAAATATATGGGATGACTGATGCCATCCTGCTGGCATGGTATTTGCATAGTGTATAGCACTATGGGACAGTGGTCTCTGAATATGGGTCTTCATCTTTCCAAAGTCCCTGTGACTATGAACGTTCCTGAAGTCCAGAGAATGTGCCTTAATAACTGTCTGAATTTCAATTCTTGAGGGACCTAGCTGGTACCCTTTTCCTATTTGAGAATCTGGGAAGAAAGTGTCCCAGAACTGGACATGGAGGTTTTAGTGTCGTCAGTGCTAAGAAATACTTTGCCAAACACAGATGTGTAATGGTACATGGAATCATAGAATACCCAAAGTTGGAAGGATCAGCGAGTCCAATTCCTGAATATGTTTCAGGACCCTGCTCATATCAACTAACCTTTGTTGTATGAGATTTAGCCATCTAGACAATACTAAGACAAGCAGACTCTTATTAGTTCCTCACCTTATTTAGACATTTATCCTGGGAATGGATTAATCACACTATAGAATGCACATTTGGGCAAACTATTTGCAAGTATTCCCATTAGCTGACTCTTAGGGAACTTGAATGGGATTCACTCTTCTAATTTTTGCTGGCTACAATATGATATCACCAGGAGGTCCCAACTGTAGTAATAGAGAATTAGTCAAGACATTCAGTAGGGGTAAGGCTGTGATTCACTGGACCTGAGAGAGGTGCTTTTTTAGGATAAAACAAATCTTGCCCTAGACTTTGTCAGTACTACTGACTCACTCTCCTCTGAGTAAACAGAGAACCTGGGTTCAATTTTCCAGTACTCGCTTCTCTTGTGAAAGTTGAAATTAGTAGGACAGATCTCAACACTAAAGGTATCTACCACCCTGAATGTAGGAGACATGTACAGTCTTCACTGCCTAGCCACAGAGATGCTAGCAATCTGAAATCTAGAGATGCTAAAGCACTTGTCCTTCTGCTATTCTTATGAAGCATTGTTGTTATAGGGGCAAAAATGTCACTCATAGTGAGAACTGTACTCACTACTGTTGAATGCAGACTTGGAAAAGAATGTTGGAAAGCTGTGTAATGGCTCAGACCTCTCAGATTTTTAGAATGGGATGGGATGGGATGGGATGGGATGGGAGGGGAGGGGAGGGGAGGGGAGGGGAGGGGAGAGGAG
>JAPSGF010000042.1:1373568-1417934 GCA_035772895.1 Perdix hodgsoniae
GAGGAAGGGAGGAAGGGAGGAAGGGAGGAAGGGAGGAAGGGAGGAAGAGTAAAAGTCCTAAAAAGAGTAAAAGTCCTAAAACCAGGGTGATTGCTGCCTAACAGAAAGTCTCAGCTATCTCCATGGCCAAAATCAAAAACCACACCTTTTAGCCTGAGCCTATCTGGACATGGGATTAATCTGTTAATACTCTGTGAAAACTTATTCCTTTCCATTTTTAATTAAAAAATAATAAAAAAAAAATCAGAGAAACAGAAAATATTGTTCTTATTTTTGTCTTTCTTATTAAATATATTTTCCTTTTAAATGGGCACAAACGAAAAAAAAATACCCTAAGTGAAAAAAGATTTGTGTGGAGCTACTGGACCATTAAATTATTAGAGGTGCTTCAGTTTTTGCATCTGTTTGGTGACACTGAAATATAATTTTTTTTAATCTACCATAGACTAGTCACATCTCACTACCAAGGAGACCATACCTCATGCATCTGGAGTCTCCCAACTTCTGCTCTTGTCTCACTGGCTGAAATCTCAGCTCGCTAAGAGGATTGCTTCAATGTACACATCTTTTCTGCTGATGTTGTCTTATCCCTTGTCTCTAGTGGGATGTATTATCTTTATCTCTTCTCAGAGCACTTGAAATGAGGGGAAAGCTGTTGAAAATAAATTAGACAAAAATAAACTCCAATTGGAAATGCTAAGTACTGCATGTTCCTTCTTTAGGGAGAAGAAATATTTCATTCACATTCCTGAAACAGGACTTGGGATCGTTTCAAGTGTTGTGACTTTTTAAAAATCATCCAAAAATAGTAAGTGGTATATAAATTCTTAGTTTTCTCATATGATAAGGAATGTGTTCATTACTAATATAAAATTTTCCATTCTAACTATCAATTTAATCAGATCTAATTTAATCATTAGCTCACATATCTGCATATTACATGCATTTTTTGTCAATTACATTTTTGACTGGTCACTACTGACTACCTGAGCACATCCCAGCCTTACTTGATAACAAGATGCTTGATATGTTGGTACACCTTTCAAAAATTTTATGAGGACTTTTGTCCACTTTTTAGTGCCAGAAATCTTTTGTCATGGTACTCACAAGTCATTTCCATCTCATATTTTGGTAAGTGATAAGCTCTGACCTTTGAGTTTCTGATAAGTCCCACTCATTTCATTGATATCCAGGCACACATACCTCATTTTTCACTTTGGACCAGCTGGCAGATCTCCTTCAGACTGTGGCTGGGGAGCACTCCAGGTTCTCAGACCTGTCAACTTACATATTGAATAAGAGAGTCATTCTGTCGACTCTCACCTCACATCACCCAGCAGCCCAGCCAGCAGCCTGCTCACTTCCAGCAATGTCCTGCTTCTGCACCTCAGCCATCCTGAGGCCTCAAACAGAATGACCTGTGACTGATAGTTGGTCAATGAATACACTTGTTTCCTTTGACAGAACCATGGAAAACAACTGTGGCTGTTGCTGAGTGAGCATCCAGCAGGCTGGTCAAAGATCTTCACCTTTTAGCTTCTCCATTCAATATCTCTTGTGCTCCCACTTCTGACTACACAGAATAGTAGAGATGTACATAGACCTTCAGGGCTCTCCCTTCAACTCTCTGTACTATTGCGTTTCTTTCAACTTTATTTTTTCTCTTGGAAGCCTTCAGCCCTCCTTCATCATCATTCAAAATAACAAGCCTTGGTTTCACTTACTGTACTGAGACAATTTGAGCTGCCTATATCTTCCCTACAGTGCCATAACCACTGTTTCTAAGGAGAAATTCTGACTGCCAGGAGTGTGGCTCAGCTCCTAACCATGGGCAGAAACTCCTTCCTACTCGCTTTTTTTCCTTGGGGAATGTATTGCCTTAGACCATGGGAAAAGCCTTACTTCCTTTCAGTGCAAATCCTGAATTCTGCTATTAATTTTTAATTGATCTTTATTCAAGAAGAATCATAGAAACATAGAAAAATTTCAGAAGAGACCTTTAAAGTCAAATTCCACTGCAATGAACAGAAACATCTATAGCTAGATCAGGTTGCTCGGAGAAGACTGGATGGTCTATTTACAACAAACACGAGAAAGCATCTTCTAAACTCTGGATCATACACTTCATTAGAAGAAGTGCAAATTAGGAATAAAAAACAGACAACAAGAACAAGATTTCTATTTCCAAAGTAGCACTCAGCACATTTAAGTAAATTCATACAGGCAGCTTCAAAACAAATGGTTGATTAAATTAAATCAAATTAAATAAACAAAAGAAACAAAGGGAAAGCACAGCTATGAATTTGGCTCTGTAACTGGTACTATTGCACAGGCAGGAGAGAATAATTTAAATTTTAAAAAGGATACTATTTGTCAGGGTAGTTCCATTTGAACAGATCTATTCTGTAGATGATATGTTGCCAGATCTCTTCTTTGTGAAGCCAGCAGGGAAACTCAGTGCTGTTTTACCAGCCCTTTGCTATGGTGAGGCTGAGACATATTGACGTGAATCATAGAATCATAGACTCGTAGATTCATTAAGGTTGGAAAATACCTCTAAAATCACCTAGCCCAATCATCAACCTGTCACCAACACGCCCACTAAACCATGTCCCTAAGTACCACATCAATGCATTTCTTAACCACATCCAGGGACAGTAACTCCACCAGCTTCCTGGGCAGCCTGTTCCAGTGCCCAACTACTCTTTCAGATAAGCTTTTCCTAGTATCCAGTCTGAGTTGTGCAAATTCACCCAGCCTTATGACTTCTGTCTATCTCAGCCTCCCTGGTTACTTAATCAGTTTTCTCCATCATTACATAATGTCTGTGGAACAATTCTCCTTCGTTAATGGAAATAAGTGTCCATCTGAGGTTCTTCATTATGTTACGACCCTTCCAGGATTATTTCTGTTCTTCTGCCCTTTTCTCTTCAAAGGCTCAGTCATAGTAAAATGCTGCTGGTGGCCCAAACTATTCTTGATCCAACTCATCAATATTAATTAGAGAGGAATCCATCAGCACTGATGAGAAAAACACTCACATTAGCACACAAATAAACACAAAATGAAAATCAAAGTGGACAGCTCTATGGACCAGGATGTAACAACCACCTTTTCAGGACTGAACATTTCTGAAAAGGAAGAAATGAATATTTTGATTATAAGAATCCCAAATAATATTCATAAGCTGCAGAATTTAATGGAGATGTGTTTCCTACAGAACTGTGTGCTTGTTTTGTAAACAAGCCTACCACAATAGTCTCAGTTTCCCTCCAATGTACAGAATTATCTCCACCTACTGAGATACATGTGGGTCCTCTTTAAGCCCCAAGCCTGGCAATACATCCACTTCTCAGATAACAACACCTACAACCCCTACATCTCTGAAACACCCCTGGTTCCTCCAGTTTTTCCTGGTTACCCCTGATCTGCCATCCAAAGCATTTCTAAGTCCTCTAGTGTTCCCTCATTACAGCATAAGAGGCAGCAATACCACAACATCATCACCATGCTCAAGCACTGAAGGACATGCCATCAAGCCAATTCTGATTTTTGTGATGACACTCTGCCCTCCGTAGGCTTACATATGCATTCTTTCTCTTCCAGTACGTTTCTAAGAACAAATTCTTGGAACTCTGAGTCATTCTTTCAGTCTCATCGAAACTGGCAAGCTGATGGATACAATACGAGGAGGGAGAAGTGGGACTGACAGTCAGATTAAACAGATGGACAGTTCCAGTGGAATGACACTAAAAATGACAATCAAGGTAAAGAATCATTACTGAAATGTATCCAAAGCTTTAGTTACCTGCCAGTCTACGTTTAAGTGCAGCTAGATGATTTTGAATTGGTGTAACTTCCAGCAAGGTCATAAATTGTGATATCTGCAGCTGTGGGCAAAGAAATATAGACTCTTCTGAAGCCCTCTCCAGTCTGTACCCCAAAGAACGATGCATCTCTGCAGGTCTCAAAACTAGTCAGGGATATAACAAAAAGCAATTTCTGATGGCCTGACATCTTGCAAGTGGCTTTTAGTTCTAGCTGTTCAAGGATTAGTATTTTGCATGGTGACATGTACAAGAGGCCATCCCAAGAGGCCATGTGTTGACTGCTGTGGAGCTACTCACGGCTGAGCTCTCTGTGGTTCCAGATTCAGAAAAGCATCTCATCAGCACTCCAGCAGACAGCAGGGTGCAACTTGTCTCCCTGTATATGTCAGATACTTAGGGTCTTAGGAAAAGCAGGTCAAGGGAGGTGATCCTCCCCTTCTAATCCACCCTAGTGAGATCTCATGTGGAGTCCTGTCTCCCGTTCTGGTCTCCCCAGTAAAAGAGAGACTTGAATATGCTGGACAGAGTCTAGCATGATCTCCAAAGGTCCCGTCCAGCCTCAACTATTCTGTGATTCCCTGAATACATAATATAGGATTGTTGCCTGAACATAGGAATATAATACCACTTAAAACAGAAATCTCACCTGGCAACTGATGACAGACTGGAGAGTGACAGTCTCTCTCCAGGTCTGTGTTGGTTACCCTGGGAACCTTGATGTTATACAAGACTTCAGTGTAATGGCAACTGAGCTCCATATCTAAATGAGCAATGTCATGTATGGCACTTAACAGAAATGGGCAGAAGACTTCTCTCATGGTGAAAAAAATCTTCCCATTCTTTCCATAGTGCTAAGAACAGTAGGCTAAAAGTTGGCAGTCCAGATTCAGTCATAGTCATTTTAGTGGTGATAATAGTAATAATTACAAAAACTCAGATGTTCAAGTTCTGCCCTTGAGAGACTGTGACCACAGAAGTCTAACAGCAAGAAACAGCCCCATCTGCTTTCCCATCTGAAATCAGATGGAAATAGTCTTGTTATCCATGTGGCCCAAGCATGTCATCTGAAACTGCTTCTTGACATACGTTTTTCAAAATATATTAGCTATATTTACAGGGCTTTGGCATAATATTTCTCCATTACAATTTGCAAAGTCATCATAATCTCAATTTTCTTCAAGAATGCACTGATTTTAGTGCAGCTTAAAAAAATATTTTAAATAGTGCATTTTAGCATTTAAAGCTATTCTGTTTAAAGTATATTTTAGGATATATTGTTTATTCTGATTTATTTTCTATTATAGTCTTATGATGTTATCTTTTATTCTGCATTTGTGTTCATATTTAATTTTATATTCAACTTACTATTTTAATTCCATATTAAACAGTTTTATGTAGTAAAAATTAAATATTGCATGTCAAACAAAAAAAAGAATTGTTGAAATAATTTAGTGATATTGACCAAAAACTCAATGCTTTTTTTTTTTAAATGCACATGGGAGGCAATAATCAAAATGTGTCATTATTTTGCAGATTGCAATGGCAGAAAGCTTCAAAACTACTGTATTTCCCATAAAGCTGAGACTTAAGAGTTGCATCAGCTCAGCTATACCTGCTAATGTAGTTAGTTCATCACTCAAATATAAATGTTTTATTCTTGAACACCGACATTCGTTATGTCATTAAAAATTCATTTACAAATATTTTTTCTTTTGTGAATAAACGCTACACTTTCCTGTGAATTTTTGAATTGCATCATTGTTATGCCCAAGTGTTTAATACTAGATGTTTGTACTTACTGGCTTCATACCCTCTTCAGCTTCATTCTAGATACATCCCATTTCTTTTTAGAACTAAAGAGCACACAGACACTGCACAAGCATATGTGGCATTTGCTATTCCTTATCCTCAGGCTGAAAACATTGATTTCCTCAATAAGGGAGAAGAAGCAGAACAATGCAAATTTTGCTAATTAACTATACATTGTAAATTCAGAAGAAGAAATAAAAAAGTCTGAGAACAACCACATACCAAAAATTGTGTGAGATCTTTGCTTTGCTTATAACAATTCTGCAAATATTAAGTTGACAAATGTATTTGATGATGGCCAGGATTCATGCATCAATAGTGATTCAAACAAAATATGTGTAATAAACCTAACTCCAGTTTATGTTTCCTTACTCTGCCAGCACTGACAAAACCTTTAAAGTACAGTAATCTGCCTTCCTATATCCCAGTGAACAGAGCATTAGGTAAAGATCTGCTCTTGTTTATGATTGCTTTTTAATGTCTTTTCGCTACTGCAGATAGACCTGACGTCATTAAGCTTGTTGTTATTATATTTTGAGAGGATTACCAAGCACATAATTGATACCAGTTTTTCTTCCATTATAGATTATGCACATTGGAGGTTTTTTTTTTTGTTTTTTTTTTTTAGGAAAGGCTGGTGGTGTTTATATAAGCACATTTTCAAAATATTCTACGAGACAATAAACTAAAACTGTCTTATTTCATTACCTTAGTCAATGCTGATGTGTGTTGTAGTTTGTTTTTGTTTTTCTTTTCTGGATATGGAATGTTGTTTCATGAAACACTAAACTTTATGTAGATATTGAAAAACCAATAAAGTTGAATGCTGAAATCAATCCAGAAGGATTGATGTCAAGGAAATACACTTCCTGCCAACAGCCTATCACAAGTGTTCTTATGGCCTCACTCCTTTTTCTCAGACATTAAATTATCTTTATATTTTCTTCCTTTAAATCACCATTTCTCAAAGGCTGCCAATCAGTAATGAGATTGCATCCAGTCATTCCTACAACACTATGACGGGGATTTCAGACACAGATGGACAGGCAACCACTGCACATATTTTGTATTTACTCAGGCTGGAATTATGTGGCCTTTTCCACTCAACATGAAATCATAGAGTCTTTAAGGTTAGAAAAGACCTCTAAGATTATCAAGTCCTACCATCAACCTATCCCCTATGCCCAGTGAATCATATCACTCAGTGCCACGTTTAATCTTTTTTTTGAAAATCTCCACGAACAGTGACTCCACTGCCTCCCTGGGCATCCTGTTCCATTGCATTAGCACTATTTCTGAGGATTTCCCCTAATATCTAACCTAATACAAAACATAGGCAAGGAATAGCACACCGATCTGGTCCTGCTTAATCACAATTTGCACCATGATTCTTAGATCATGAGGAAAGGGACTTAAGCTACTTCAGAGTACAGATTTGTGAAAGAGTTGAAATAGGTTGAATGAAAGGGGAAGGAAGGAGACTCTGATGGATGCACATTCAATATGTCCAACTGTATATCCAGAGGTGATTTTTATCTCTTCCAAAACAAACGCCAGATCTCCATGTGATTGTAGAATAGAGTCACAGAATAGTTTGGGGAAGGGATTTTTAAGATCATCTATTTCCATCCCCATTGCCATAGATAGGAACACCTCCCAGTTGACCAAGTTGGCCAGAGTCCCATCCAGCCTGGCCTTGAATGTCTTCAGGGAGGAAGCATCCACAACATCTCTGGACAATCTGTTGATTATGACGTATCTTAGAATCATAGAATCATAGAGTTGGAAGGGACCCTTAAAGTCCATCTAGTCCAACTCTCCTGCAATTAATAGGAACACATACATCTAGATCAGGTTGCTCAGAGCCCTGTTCAGGATGACCTTAAATATCTCCAGAAATGGAGCAACCACCACCTTACTGGGGAACCCATGTTAGTGCTTCACTAAACTTGTAATGGAAAGCTGGTTGTGAAGGAGGCAGCAATGCATACAGCAAATTGCACTGTGAAAACCACCATGCTCTTCTAGATCTCTCTTTAGAGTCACTTGGAAAGGTGCACCACTTCATATTACATGTAGATAAAGTGGGAAAAGAGAGCAAAAATCACAAAAGCAAGCTCCGAACCCTCAAGGCAGGTGGGATATTGCACTGAAGAAGCCATTCCTGCTGCAAAAACATATTTCCACAGCTCAGAGTCTCAGCTAAAGCTGTCTAATGGAAGCAGCAGGGGCTTCCAGCAGAAGTGAGGACAGTTTAACGCAAAGGTTATTTGTGTCTCCTTTTTCAATCTCATTTTCTAGCCCAGGGAGTGAACTCCCAAACTGTTGGACACATTTTCATTTCCATTTCTCAAAGCCAAGTTTTTCATGCCAGCTGCTCTTTGCTTCGTCTGATCTGCTGGCAATATTTCCTCAGGACAAACCGGAGTCACCTGCACACAGTACCCCAGGAGGAGTCTTCACAAAAGGCATCCAACCATGTGTTAATTTGTGGGGACTGTTCATTTTAGTCCCAAGCTGGTGCAAGCTGGTGCCCTGAACTGTGAAAGACCAGAACTATTAATGCTGATTTACACCCTGCATCGCATGCCTAGTGGAGCTGCATATTTGTAATCACTTCAGCACAATGGAAATGCCTTACGTGCTCTGAATCACAGTCAACTATTTGTGCAAGAGTACTGAGCTTGTTTTTAATTTTACCACAGTGAAAATTTCCCATTTTCTTGGCTTTGGTAGGTGAAGGCTGTTCATTAGTGCTTCCACTGAACTGAGTATGTATGCATTTGTTTGGTCCTCCTCAGATACCATATTATTTGGGCTATTTGAGGATACCAAGCAATCCCAAAGGATGCATGCATGCTGTCAAGAAACTCAGCTTGGCTGGCTTTCCAGAACTGGTCTTTTAGGTGCAATTTGGATGCAGTATCCTCCAAACTAGATGGTTTCTTTTGTAGTGGACAAGGAGCCACACCAAAGTCCTAATCCAGCCTCAAACAAGTTGACAACAAGTTGTTCTTTTCCAGTCTTAGCAATTCTATGATTCTAAGTGTCTACTGGTAGAGAAAACCCCTACCACATTCAATGTCTTATAGGAAAGGTGGAAATTAGAATTCACTGAAATGGTGTGCATGTTGAATATTAAATTCTATGAGACTGGGACTTTTGCAGTGCATGTCATCTTCTAATAAGGAACCTCATATCATCCATTCAGTGCATGAGATTTTCATTTCCTGGGTTGTGAAGTTACTGGTAAATCATCTGCTGAACCAAGGGAGGCTGACCGCTAGGAAATGGTTACAAATCCTGTGACTTGAAATCTGAAAGTGATTTCAGATATGTGCAGCAGAAAAGGGGAAAGACGAACTTTTAAGAAACTGCTCATTTGTTTCCAGAACCAGCCAAGACAGTAAAGGAAGAAATGTAGTTTCTTGAAGAATCATAAAATCATTAGAGTTGGTAGGAACCCTTAGCAGTCAAAATCAATGGGCAGGAAAGCAACTGCTGTTTGTTGCTGAGGACTCCACATACGTGTCTTTGCACTGCCTCAGTGGTTACATCTCCACTTCCAAATTCACTTGCCTCAAGAAAAGATCCACTCTCAGCCTCAGCTTTGGAAAAAATCCTTGGAGAAGGGTGATGCCCTGACTACAACAGGTCTTATTTTTGGTAGCAGCTGAGGGTGATCTGCTTAGGAGAATGTACAGGAAAACAGTAGGATTTGGGGATCATAGAATCGTTGGAGTTGGAAGGAACCTTTAAAGGTCATCTAGTCCAACTCCCCTGCAATAAACAGGGACACCTACAGCTAGATCAGGTTTCTCAGAACGTAGTCCAGTCTGATCTTGAATGTCTCAAGTGATGGAGCATCCACCACCTCTCTGAGCAACCTGTTCTAGTGCCTCAACACTGAACAAACTTTTTCCTTATATCCAATCTAAATTTCTCCTCTTATATCCTTACATATATTAGGATCTGGGAGTAAAATGGGAAGGTCAGTCATTTCGTAGGAAAGTAAGAATATTATGATCCCAAATTATTTGCTCATTTGGCCAGAAACAAACGTGTCTTGGGAGTGCTGCAGTATTTGGTTAAAAGGAGGTAAGTGGACACTGGGTACATACAGATAACCAAGAGCTTATCTCTGTCTTTACTGTCTTGCTGTAAAAATGTTTTGCCTCATAGAACAAGAAAACATTTGTACATTCCTTACTGGTTTTCTGTATGGGTGTATGTGTTTCTTTTTTTTTTTTTTTTTTCTTCTGAGAAATGTAAAGCAAACAAAAGATGTAAAACAAATTTATTTTTATTATTTTTATCATTTTTTTTTCTTGTAAAACACTGTCTGGTTCCCTGTAAAGGAGGACTGAAGAAGACCAAAGCAAGAGCAAATTGAAATCTCCAGGTGTCTAACAGTCATTTCAGATTCTCCGTGTGGTCCTTTGCATGACTGGAGTGTCTGCATTCAGACTGGGAAAACATTTTGTCATTTCAGTAGGTTTCTCTAATCATTTTTATTTTTTAGGCAAAACCACCATGGAGACACCCAGTTCTGCACCTGAAGGCTGCCACGCTGCAGTGGAATGACAGAAGGATCAGTTTGGGCAGCATTTTGTAGAAAAGAAAGAAAAATATTAACAAAACATTCATTTGGTGTCATTTCTTTTAACAAATCTCATTTTTCTGGCCCTACTATTTCTGCATAAGAAAATAAGAAAATGAACAGGAACTTCTTGTTCACGCATTACCACCAACTAGTGGGTAGCTTCTGTGTTCAGAATCTACCTACTCACATGATGTCTGAATCTATGTCTATTATTCCTCTTAAGCTCCAGGAATGTTCCTACATATCTAAATTCAGCTCAGAATTTGCTGTGGTTTGTGTAGCGATTAATGGGAGGTCTGAGCTTGTTTTGTGCCGCCAGCATCATAATCTGTTTTGTTGGGGATTCTCTTCTGGGATTAAAACTCCACACACAAAAAAAAAACAACAAAACAACAACAACAAAAAACCCCATTGCGTCAGAAACAGTTCCCAGGGGTACAAATGCCTTTTCTGACATGATTAACTGAAAAAAAGTTGCAATTATAAATATTATAAATAGATATACATGAGTCTGGCAGGAGCTAAGAAGTTATGTTGCAAAGGTATGCTCAAAATCCATTTTTACCCTAACTGACAGACAGTTTCTATCATTTCTTTCACAGTTATCGCCATGAGTTTCTTGGGTAGTCCCCATAACTGAATGAAACTCCTAGGGTGAGGTTCTTTGCTAGTGTAAATTAAAATCCATGTCCAGTTTGCATTTCGAAATGGAAGGTGATGCCTTTACACCAAAATATTGCATGCTGCATTGAAAATTGTCCTACAATTTAAGAAGAAATGAACTATAACTTATTCCGTTGCTGTTACACCCACTTTCATGTGGTGTGAAATGCAGCAGATTTCAGGATATTTCATTTTAGAGGACTGAATCTTAATTAGAGTATCTGTTAACCTCTAGAGTCCTAGTTGTACCAGGCACAATATAATTTAGTACAAACTCACCCTGACAGTGATCAGGTTTCACCAAAGAAATCCCTGTCTATTTTGAGGTCTAGGAGGACTTTTATCTCTCCTGAATTTTGTACCTGAGTACAATGACTCAGCGGTGCAAAACAGCTTGTAACTACTGGTGTTCCCCAGAGGTCAGTGCTGGGTCTAGTCTTGTTCAGCATCTTCATCAGCAGCATGGAAGAATAGATAGATTCCATTCTCAGTAAGTTTGCTGATGATACAAAGCTGGGAGGAGTGGCTGACACACCTGAAGGCTGTGCTGTCATTCAACAAGACCTGGACAGAATGGAGAGTTGGGCAGAGAGGAACCTAATGAGGAGTAAGTTTAGAGTCTTGGGCCTGGGGAGGAATAACCACGTGTATCAGCACGGGTTAGAGGATCACCTGCCAGTAAGAAGTTCTGCAGAGAAGGACCTGGGGATCTTGGTGGGCAACAGGTTGGCCATGAGCCAGCAGTGTACCCTTGTGGCCAAGAGGGGCTACATTAAAAAGCACATGGCCAGCAGGTTGAGGGAAGTGATCCTCCCCCTCTTCTCTGCCCAGGAGAGGCAACATTTAGAATACTGTGTCCAGTTCTGAGCTTTTCATGTCAAAAAAGACAGAGACCTCCTAGAAGGAGTCCAGTGGGGGACCAATAAGATGATTAAGGGTCTGAAGCATCTCCTAAATGAGGAAAGGCTTAGTAACATGCATCTGTTCAATCTGGGGAAAAGAAGACTGAATCTCGTTAATGTTTATACGTATCTAAAGGGAGACAGGAGGCAGGAGGCTCTTCTCAGTGGTGAATAGCGATAGGACAAGGAGCAGCAGCCTAAAACATGGACAAAGGAACTTCCATACAAACATGAAGACAAATTTCTTTATGATAAGGGCGATGGAGCATTGGAACAGGTTGCCCAGAGAGGTTGCAGAGTCTCCTTCTGTAGAGATATTCAAGACCTGTCTGGATATCTACCTGTGTGACCTATTGTAGGGAACCTGCTTTAGCAGAGGGATTGGACTCAATGATCTCAAGATCCCTTCCTGCAATTTCATAATTCCGTGATAAAAAGGCATCTTTGCGTGCTGTTTACTGGATGATTCTGAGCCTCCAGGACTTATCAAAAGACACTCTGAACTTTCTTGAGTAGATAGCATTTCTCTCACCTCAGTTAATTTGAAAGAATTTTATCTTTTTGAAACTATGAAGTCCATCTCCCTTCCAGCCAACCCATGTATTTCAGATGCATATATGCTAAGTGAGCCATTGGAGTTTCTCTTCTTTCTCCACTCATTATGGAGGAAACATAGAGAACCAGTTCTAATATTTATAAAAATGGATCATGGATTATGGAATATGGAGAATGGAGTATGAAAAGAGTTGAGTTGGAATGGCATGAAATAGAGTACAGAATCATAGAATAACCCAGGGTCATGGGGTCCAAATCCTTGCTTCACACAGGACCAACCAAGAATTAGACCATATATCTGGGGCCATTGTCCAGCAACGTACAGTAGAATGGAGTAGAAAAGAGTAGAATAGTTCAGTTTGAAAGGTGCTATAAAATCAAGTCCAACTTTCTGATCATTTCAGGGCTGACTAAAAAATTAAAACCAGACAAACCAAGAGTCCTCAGTGGAAATGTGCCTCTCTCTCAACATTCATTATATTCAGTACCACATGGTCCCTTGGCACCTCTCGCAGCTGAGCCCAGCATGCCCTTTGATTGCAATTACCTGGGTTTGGAATATCTGGGAGAATGGACCAAAGTCCCACTTGTTCAGTGCATGGCTGGAGTGATTTTCGTATCCTCCCCAAATCTGTACGGAGGGACAATTTCATATCAAGTCATTTTTGGCTGTTGTCTCTGTATTTGAAAATGCCTGCTGTCATTCATTCATGAAATATATAGCATAAGGTACTCGAGTGACAGATGAGCTCCTGTGCCCTTCTGCAAACATAAATAAGAATGTCTTACAAAGTAAAAAGGATATGTAGGAGTAAAAAAAAAAGATGTTCAGCCCATGATCAAGGTACAATTTCATCGTCTTTTTTTCCTGCTCTTTCACTTGCAGGTCACTTCTTGAAACTTTTTGGCCATCAGCTTTCATTTCAATTGCAGAAAAATATGTACAAAGAAAACTCAGTGGCCAGGGTGATGCAGTCAGGCAGAGGCTGCCCTGCCAACTTGCTATTTCTGTCTTGATCCTTTTAAACTTGTGGATGGCTCTGCAAGACTTATTTACACTTATTTACTAGACTCCATCTGACAGAGAACACAGCAGCTTTCCTCCCCTCCTCTCTGTCACCCTGCAGAAGGGCTCATGCAGACAGCACCACAGGGCCCACTGAATGGCAGAAAATGTGATGGGAATGGGTGTGAATACTTACTGCTGGAGGAACAGAAGAGAAAAAAGAAGTAATATATGTTCAAGGAGAAAATATATTTTCAAGGAGATCTCTGTGAGAGACCCTTGCAAACTCAAATGAGGATAGCAAAGCTTCACACTAAGCACACAAATCACTCTTCTGATTTGGGATTTTTCTGAGTGGAGGGTAGCACATTTTGAAGTGGAACAGACCAGCTGTTTAGCAGCACAGAGCAGTGCCAAGAAAACAAATCCAGGAAGGTAAGAGAAGTTCTACATTAAAAAAAGAGATGGCTGGGAAAGCAAGTGGGTAGGATACAACTTCTCATTGGAATGCCGTGAATCCAATAAAGTACATCACATGCTTCAATGAACTCAAGGATGGGCTAAGCACCGTAACGCTTCACAGGCATTCTGCTGTAGAAATAAGATAAAGATGGTGAACCCTTGGACAGATCCTAGAGCAGCACTCTAAACCTTTGGGGTTTCTTTTAGAGGAATTCCTCACATGTGACTTCTTTTTCAGTCTAAGCAATTCTGTGGACGACTTCATGCACGTGTTAATCACTACGTTTTTATGCAAGACCATAGAATCATAGAATCACAGATTCATGAAAGCTGAAGAAGACCTCAAAGATCACCTAGTCCAACAACCACCCACCACCAATATTGCTCACTAAACCATGTTCTTACCTACTACATCTACCCTTTCCTTAAACACCTCAAAGAATGATGATTCCACCACCTCCCTGGGCATCATGTTTCAGTGTGTTGCAACTCTTTCTGAGAAGAAATTCTTCCTAACCTGAACCTCCCTGATGTAAATTAAGGCCATTACCTCTCATCCTATCACTGCTATGTGGCAGAAGAGGCCAATCCCTACCTTGCAAACCTCCTTTCAGGTAGCTGTAGAGAGTGAAATTTCTCTCTTAAGCCTCAGCTTTTCCAGACTAAACTATTCCAATTCCCTCAGACACTCCTCATACAATTCCCTCATCCACTCTTCATATGTTCTTACATTCCATAGCAAAGACTTTATGCTTCTTTTGGCTTTGAGGATAAAATTAAATGGGCATAATCCAAGCAAAACAATAGAGAAAAATGCATTGTGTAACTTCATTATGTTTGCAACAGCCATAAAGATACCCACAGTTCACCAACAGTTTTCCTTACCATAATTTCTTATGTCTTCTTCTTAACAGGAAAAAATCTCCTGCTACACAAATATCTCCTGTAAGGACTTTCAGTCTCCTTGCTATTTCCAGTGTGAATCTAGAGAAAATATAACTAAGGCTAAGGCAAATCACATGCAGGCTATTAAAGGTCTTCTGAAGAGTTATTCTCTCATTCTAAGATCACTTAAAATTCAGTCCAAGGATGAAGTAGGTCTGCAGAGCACAGAAGTATGGTTTCAGTAGGTACTTTTCTGACATAGGCTATATTGGCATACCCCAAAAGTAGCATTTAAACACGGGGAAAGTGTTCAGCATATAGATTTCACAGATACAAACCACACCCACAGCTTACCTTCAATTAAACATCAATTAGTTACAAAACACAGCAGCCCTTCTGCTATTCAGAAACAGACAGTAATGAAACACCTGAATAAGACTTATGCGCACAAATGCACTTAGTGATCCTCACTGGTGTTCATGTTTGCACAGAATAAAGTTGGCTACCATGCTGCTGATCATGGTCCCAATTTCTGATTGAATATCTCCTTCAGTGATGTAAAAACACAGTAATTCATAGCTAAAATACAAGCGTTTTCCTCCAAGCTGTTCTTTTAATTCCATCCCAGAGGCTGATCAAGCTAAAATTTAAAGATATACCTAGATTCTTCGCTGCCCACTTAAAGTGATTTCTCTAGCCAAGTACAGAGCTACCTGTAATCTTGAATGTATCAAAAATACTACTGTGACTTCCTTCTGTTCTTCTCCCCCTTGTTCCTTGATACGCCAGATCACTGGAATTTCAGCCAAAAGTGGTACTTCTCTGTATTTGAAAAACATTATTATTTTACATGTTTTGGGAGCTTTGGTGCAGCTTTTGAAACTGCAAATACATTCTTATCTTCATTATACATTGCAAAACAGTGGCTGGTGGATTTTGGAGCAACTCCATAATACAGTATGCAACACCACATTGCTCCTACAATACAGTGGTAATTTAACCAACACAGAGAATGTTGAAGGGGACTGAAAATCAATCATCTGCACCACTTAGTCACTGCAATGGACCTGGCATGGCTTTTGCCCTTTAACAATGACCAGTGTCTCATGAAGGTCATGCTTTGCATGAGGTGCTTCTTCTAGGAGACTTTGTGACAGCAGAATGTGAAGAGTAAGGAGCTACCTATGCTCTTCTGGTCTGAATCCATTTGGCCAAGCTGTTTTCATGTACATGTTACAGATCTCCGAGGGCAGCGGACAATGGATTAACTTCGAAAATACCACTGTACAGAATTTTAATAACTAATAAATAATGGAAGATGCACTGGCTGGAGTGATTATGAAGATACAGAAATCACTGGAAAAAAGAAATAAATGCCCAATTTTTCTGGAGGTATTTCTATAGTGAAACCAACTGCAAAGAGAGTCGCAAAACAATTTTGCCAGTAATGGATAACATTTATCATATTCACAAATTCACAGAGCCATTCTACACACCTGAGGCAACTAACACTGTAGGGGATGGGGAAGTCACACTAAAGGCCAACAAATGGCAGTAAATCTGGAATAGCTGAACACCATGATAAAGTCACAGTAATAATTCAGAATGCTTCTAGCAGAATTTGGGGCTATGTCTTCCCACTTGCCCTAGAAAGAACATCAAGGTAGGGGGTTAAAAGCATCTTACAAGTGATCATTTACACACAAAGCCATTATTGCACACTGCTGGCTCATGTCCAGGATCCGTCTTGAGGTCCATCCACTAGGACCCCCAAGTCCTTCTCCACAGGCTGCTCTCAATGAGTTCTTCTCCCAGTCTGTTCACATACCTGGGATTGCCCCAGCCATGTGCTTGGCCTTGTTGAACTTAGGTTCATATGGGCCCACTTTTCAAGCCTGCTCAGGTCCTTCTGGATGGCTTCCCTTCCTTCCACTTTGTCAGCTGCACCTCTCAGCATGGTGTCGTCAGCAAAATCCGAGGATATGCTTGAACCCACTCTCTATGTAATTGATAAAGATGTTGGAAAGCTCTGGTCCCAAGACAGACTCTTGAGGGACATCACTTGTGACCAACCTCTACCTAAACATAGATAAATCAACCATAGCCCTCTGGATGCAATCATCCAACCAATTATTTATCTACCAAACAGTCCAGCTTTCAAATCCATATCTCTCCAATTTAGAGGTAAGGATGTGCTGTGGGACCATGTCATAGGCCTTGCACAAGTCCAGGTAGATGACATCAGTTGCTCTTCCTTTGTCCATTGATGCAGTTACTTCTTCACAGAAAGTCACCAGATGGGTCAGACATGATATACTCTTGGTGAAGATGTGCTGGCTGTCTCACATCACCTCCTCATCTGCTGATTCTAAAAATTAGGTATCTATTGTAAGGTAGATTCATACAACAGTCAGAATGGGACATATGGTCGCTTCCAGACACCGCTTCTCAGAACTGAAGTGGTCCATCTCTGTGAGTCTTACTCCTTGTGCTGATTAGGCAGGAACCATAAGCTATTTGAACAACACAAAGATTGAAAAGGACAGAATATTTCAATTACAAGACCACAGAAGTAAAAATTGATGCTCCAATTTTTATTTTACCAAATATCTTCACTAGAACTCTGCCTTGTTCATGCAACCCTCAAAGACGCATGAGGAAATAATTAAGACATACTCTTTTTCTTGGAAAAATATGGAGCAGTAAGTGGCTTTTAAAATTGATTAGGGACTGAAGCAAAGAGCAAGCCTGGGGTAGATTTCATGTAGCTATTTCTCAGGATAATATGAAGGAACTGAAGTTGGGTGTTTTACAGGGAAATCACATGCCAAACTGGGAAAAATAAAACCTGTGCATGGCTTCTTTCCCTGAGATGAGTCGCGATCATTTTGTAGTGTTCATCCATCCTACCATCAAGAAGAACTGGACTGAAATCAGTTTTCAGTGGGTGATTACAGTTAAAGTGAAAATATAATTGAAAGCCAAAAGTAAAATACTAATATACACTGAAATAAATGTGCTTCTGAATCACCTAACAGTCTGGAGAACTACTTTTTTTCTGCCCCAGAGCATCACCAATGAGTTATGGGACAAGAAATGAATCCAGAAACCAATCAAGAGGTTTGAGTGCCAGGCTGAAATGCAAATAGAGTGGTGAATAATCCGTATAAGATGGAGAGGACAAAAGGAACTGGCTTTTAAAGAATACAGGCGGAAATCCATTCCCCAGAAAGAGACCACGTATTGTAAATGAGCAAGTAATTCTACCCTCTTCCAAGCTGGCTTTCTCTCTTTTTTTTTTTTTTTTTTTTTTGAGTTTCCAAACTTACTTTCTTACTTTTGTTGGGGAGAGGCTATGTTAGTTCACTAGCTGCCTGCCCACATGGTTGAATGCCTGCTTACTTGCCTTCTCCTCCCACTCTTGGGATGGCTCTTGCTGTCCAGCTGCCTGCCTGCAGGCAAAACTATAAGGTCATGGGGGCTGATTAGCAAGGACCATCACTTTAGTTTATCCTGACAGACAAATCACAGTTTTGGTGCAAAAAAATCCTAAAACCTAATATACAGTCCCATAAAAATATCAACGTTGCAAAAAAAACCCAAACTTTTTTCACTTAGAAAATCATACCATCTAAGTTTTTCCCACATTGTGATGACTACGTGAATTGAATGCTCCTGTGGACAGAAATGATTGCAAGACCTGCTGAGACTGGATTTAGAGACAGGTTACGCAGGAGTCATATCTGAACACAGGCATCAGTGTGACTGTATATTCAGTCCTACTGTCAGTGGCGTCTACTGTGTATTCCTACTTTTTGGCACATCTTATGAGAATATTTATATTTAAAGATTCCCATGCTGTGTTCTTGATTCTGTGTGATCCACAGGATCATAGTAGGAATTCTGTATCATATCCATGGAAATACAGTGAAAAAGGAAGGATATCTCATAAGTGTTGACGAACAGATCTGAAAGGATGAAGACACCTATGACAGAGGGGCTCAGCTTGAAGCCTTTCTGGAGATTGATGGAAGCAATCTTTTTTAACATATGAGAAAAGTACTTGGATTTGATCAGTGGCAACTTAGAAATCTCCAAACTGAATCAAACTCTTGCTGTCTTCTTGATTTTTTACTCCTCCCCTTTCTGATTCCCACGAGAAGCCCACCGATAGAAAACAAGGGAGAGCCTAAACTGTTGCTGGTATAACTTGTCTTTACTCCATGGACATGGGGAAAAACTGACCTGAATTGCCCTCATGAGATTGAGTCACACAAATGTAAAGTGGAGGCGAAGGCTCAGGCAGTCTGCTGCAATTTACACCCTGAGAGGAAGGAAAAAGCTTGACGAAGGGGATGAGAGGTTATTACTACTCACAGCTTTCTGTACACTCCTGCCAGATACATCTATTTCTTCACCTCACTGAACTGCATCATTTAGAAACCCTTCAATTCAGCGGTCTTATATTCCATATGGGATGTAATTTAGCATTTGACTTCCATTAACTTCAAGGAAAGTACACAAAGTGTGCTAGCAGAGATTTGGCCTTCAATAGTCCATTAAACCCAGTAACCCAGGTAGGAAACTACTCTGTACATCAGCTTGCCTTGACTACACTCCTTCCTCTCTACCCTTCTCTTACACAGCATCATCTCCACTTTACTGGAGTTGTGCTGGACTTATGCTGTCATGGCAAAGAATTAGTATTCAGATCTCCATCTGAAAAATAAGATTTGTTTCCTCTTATGCTTTTCTTTCCTTAGAAGGTCCAATACAGCTCTGCCATCTTGGGTGGCTGCCACTGAACTAGAGATGAAACATAAAAAATTAGGGAATTGAATAAGCAAGGGAAAGCTAGCCAACCTGCAGAGGATCAGAGAGATCGTTTCTCACACAAGCATCTATGGAAATGAGGAGTAATGAGCTGAGCCCTCCTCACCAGCTTTTCATAATACAAAGCATTGGGCAGCCAGTCAGGTGGAGAAACAAAAACAAACTCCTTCTTTCTTCTTTTCTTTTATTTTTAGCCAGAAAGTACATTCAGTTCAGGAAGAGGAAATCTGTCATGTTGGTTATATTCTCCTTAACCCAGCAACACTCTCAAAAGGACAGCTACTCCAAATGGGTCACTTTTTCCATCAACCACAGGGTGAGCACAGCAGTATCTGAATAACAGCATGGGGCAAAAGCCATATAGTACAAGGATGAGGCGAAACCTTGCACAGAAATGAAGCTGTGAGAGAAATGAAAGAAGTTGGCTGTAATTTTCTAGGAGTCTGCAGTCACAGTCAGAGCAATAAGGCCATGAGTCCACAACTCTGCTGTGTCTCTGTTGTATTTGTAACACTGGTCACATCTGTGCTATAAGATAGTTCAGATTAGGCTCACGTTTATGTTCAGTCAGTCTGTGAGGGTGGCAGAGGGGTTAGGTCAGAAACCTAAATCAGCCTGCATTAGAGTACACCTATGTAATGGTCACCACTGCACAGGAGGTAATTTGATCTTTGTCATGATAGCTAAGAGAAGTATATTCTTATTCCCGGGTTTATAGTACATTAACTGACTCAGCTGATCTCCCCAGGCTTCCTCTATAGTTGATGGGGAAGCATTGTATGTAGGACTCATTTCATCTGTCTTCAGGTGCCTACCACCGCCCAGATGTCTACCTATACACTAGTGGGCTGGCTTCCTATAATAGTGGAGGACAAATCAGCTGTCAGTAGACTTAATGCTACAGGTAGATACTTACCTACAGCTGGATAAATCTGAGCTTGGCACAATAAAGAGAACCTCGGGTGACTTGCTTCACTCAGTTGGAGATAGCTACAGCACAGATACCTGCCCTAGGTAGGATGAGAGTAAGTTGGAGGTGTCAGCTCTGAGCCAACTATATCTCTCTGAAGAAGACTTAGCTCTCTCCAGTAACTCCAAAGAAGACTCTGTGTGATCAACTAGCACTGTGCAAGTACAAGGTAACAAGCCTAACAACACATAACTAAAGCACGTTTTCTATTTTGAACACAACTCTGCATAAGTTTAAGACCAGAGCTCAGCCCTCTGGCATCTTATCTAACACAGTCAGTCTGTAACACACCAATTGGGCTGAATTAACTCCTCTCACGTGGAAATAACGGTGCTACCTGAACTCGTGGGTGTCTGCCACAGAGTCTTAAAAGCTTCCAGACCTACCAAACTGACAGAGGAGAGTTCCCTTGAAATAATACGTCATTTCTCCAACAGGACGTACACTTTATTTTAGCATGACTCAACCATTCATAACCCAACTAGATAAAAGGTAAGTAATTATAATCACAGAATCACAGAATGGCCAGGGTTGGAAGGGACCTCAAGGATCATGAATCTCCAACCCCCCTGCCACAGGCAGGCCACCAACCTCCCCATTTAATGGGAAGACCAGGATGCCCAGGGCCCCATCCAATCTGGCCTTGAACACCTCTAGCGATGGGGCATCCACAGTCTCTCTGGGCAGCCTGTTCCAGCACCTTGCCGGTCTCATAGTAAAGAACTTCCCCCTGAAATCCAAACTAAATCTTCCCTCCCTCAACTTAAAACCATTTCCCCTTGTTCTGCTGTTGTCTATCCCTTCAAAGAGTTGGCTTCCCTCCTATTTATAGGTTTCCTTTAAGTACTGAATACAAAATTAAAATTTGAAGTCATATATGAATCTCAAGTTATTCTGGGACTAGATCTCAGTTTGAAAGGATGGTATAAACATGCAGCCTTTATTTACAAGAACTTCACAGTAATGTCCAGTCAGCAACACGTGGATTCATGCTTACAAGCCGCCTGGCAGATACTTATGCACCTCCCACAAAAACCCTCTAATTAAATGTTAATTAAATGCAACACATTAGGCTTAGCAGACACTCTGCTGCTGAGTTATATACATAGAGTGCAGACACTCTAATGAAATACTTGACTTTGATTTACGAACATGAATGCAGTTAGAACAGAGTTGCGCGCTGGTATCTAATTTTGCGCAAAACAAAGAAGGCCGCCGTGTCTCTGCTAATGGCTCCAGCTTTTTAATGAATACTTCCCGTGATGATGTAATTACACAGTAACTTACAGGCAGGAAAGCGACACGCGCAGAGAAATGCCTTGAATGAAGGGAACCTCCTCTCCTGGCAGTGGAAAAAAGATTCTGTAAGCTCTCCAGCAGCAAACGCCCTTCATCCACTGTCGCAATCTCATTTCAGTTCCGACTGCTTTTGCTGCTGTCACAAGACCTACACTTGATCTAAAGAGAAAGAAACAGTTGCAATGGCCTGCATTATGTCATACCAGTTACAGTCAAGATGATGAAGAGCCACAGGTGAAAATCATCAAGAGAAAATTAGAGGTGTCATACTTCAAGAATGAACCCATTTATGCAGATGACTCCTGATAGAGCTTCTCAATGCCATATTCACTCATTACACATACAAAATCATTAACGCATCATTAACCTTTATTCATCTTGGAAGTAAGGGAATATACCTAATTCTGGCCCAAGAGTAGAGCAATTCAGAGATTGTCTACTCTTTTTTTTTTCCAAAGTTTGACCCCTTTAGACTTCTAGCACAGTAGATTGTCATAAAAGAAACTCTGAAGTATATCTCAGTCATTATGTAGCCTGCTGTATGGAACAATTCTGAAACTCTACAGCATGTATTATATTATTCATCTCCTTCTGGTCTTTTCTATGAAATTTTATTTTAGTGTCTGGAAAGAAGGATAGATCCTGTAGTGCTATGTCTTTCAACTCCTAAATGATAATCTAGCATAGAGTATGCAACCTTGTGGTATCCACTATCACAACAAAATGTATCAGCAGAGCATCAGACTTTTTTTTTCACATTTCCCATAAAAATCCCTCCAAAGCTCTGAGGCTAATGTCAGGTATACATTTGCCAGGGCCACTCCAGGTTCTCTCCAAGGACTGTTCCTATTCCTGTGCAATGAACCATCCAACAAAAATGCTCCATGCTAAATCTCTGAGGCTTCTGTCACAGGAATAGCAAGCCCAGGTAGAGTTTGTGCTGCTGCACTGCTGTCAGAATCTGCACTGGCACATTTAATCTTAGCTCAGGTGTCTTCTCCTTACACTGTTGCAATTCACTTTTTCAAGCATAAATCTTTTTCTCTCTAAAAATATACAGCTTATTCCGCACGATGGAGGACTGTTCTCCAAGCAAGCCCTACCAGAAAAATGTGAAAATAGCTGAAGTTGTAGGAGGCTGAAGTCACTCATGTTGTCATGGTACTTTGAGAGCCTGAGGATGGAAGACGTGGCTGAAATGCACATTACTGTCTCAGGGACCAAGAGGAGAGATCAGATGAAATAATGATAAGGAGAGGCAAAATAAATGAGTTTCTTGCCTCCCTGAGGGTAGGCTGTGCTTATTTTATGAATGTGAGAACCTATTCTTGGCCTTACACAGGCATCTGTGAAAAATGTGTCACTGCTGCATCTCTCTATGTGTATCCTGTCAAAAAGAGTGAGCGTGGGGAAATTTAGTACACCTGACAGATTCTGCAGGAAGGCTTGTGGATCCAACCATGCCTTTCTGGAGGGCTCTATGTACACTGTGGATAACTAAAGAACCAGCAAGGTCAGAGACTGCCTTGGAAGTAGTCCTAGAAAACCATCCAGGCGCACTAAATAAAACAGAAGCCAGTAAGCATCTAGGGGGAAGTGATCTTAATGTATTCAGATCAGAGATGTCACCAGCAGAAGGCTCAAGCAGCAATGCTTGGAACATAAGATCATAGGAAGCTTTACCTTAAACAGAGGTCCTTACCTGTGAGTTAAAAATACTGGTAATGAAAATACGTAACTCTTCCAGTCATTTCATATTGCTGAGTTGTGGAGAGAGTCTTCCTTTGGAAATCTCCTGAAGACATTGTCATGAGAAGGTGGGAAAATGCTAACTGATAAACATGGACGTACAGAAAGCTTATTAATTAGCATGGAGCTGTGAGTCAACATTCACAAATTTTGCCCAATCAGCAAGAGATCAATCCACCCTATACCAATAGAGATAAGCTAGCATTTTTATGGTATCAGGAGACCTGTTGTAGGCATCTCCTCCAGGATGAGAGGATTCACATCAACTAGTGTCTATACCTCTGCACTATAAACAAATGCCTGTAAACGTAATACCTGTAAACAAACCACTTTCCTTTTGTCAAGACTGGAGACAATTTAAAAGATTTGGAACCTTAATGGAAGTCATACCCAAGTTTTGTCTCCAGAATAAGCTTAGCATCTAGGGGGTTGTTGTCTCTAAAGACACCTTTATTGTCTATAGTCATCCAGGAGTGGAACATAGCATTGAATTCCATTCATGAGCTTCATAGGCCAGTTAACATATTAAACTGGTAACTTAGATAATTGAGAAAACTCTTATCTCCAGCTGCCCGTAGTGGGTTTACCTCTTCCCCAGCCACAGATAATAAAAGGCTGAATGGAGGTGAAATACTGTTTAATAACTATAACTACTCCAAAGTCACACCGTTTTCTAACTGTTCCTTGATTTCTGTGACTTAAGGACTGAATATTAAACAACCACGTGAGTCAAGGTCACTTTTTTCCACTTTAAATGAATAATTCTTCTTTCCTTCTGTAAAGGGAGTAACTTCTTTAACTTCCATTCTTCCCTCACCCCTCACCCTTCTCATGTTCAATCACAACATGCTTATATCAGTTTTTCCTTATGTAGATTTCCAAACAGGGAAACCAGAATCAGTAGCTTAGAAAGCCAATTGGTCTACCTACTGCCCAGACTGATCTACTGTTAACATAGGAAGAACTGAAAGAAGCAATAAATGGTCATACCGGCTAAATTAACCCCAGAGATCTAAATGCTAAATGAAGGATGAAAATAAAGCTGCTCATCACCCATGTTGAACTAGCAGATATGCTAACAACTCAGCGGACACTCAAGACTTCAGACTAGATAATTCGAAGTTATTCTCAATTTCACAGAAACAGTAGGAAGTCAAATTCTGTGTCCAAGGGCAATGAATAGAGGATAAGGCTAGCAATACTGTTACAAAAGTACAAAGGAATGAATTCTCTCTAGTATTATACAGTCAATGATTCAGTGATCCTCCTCAAAACAGTAAAAAGGAATTCATCAATTATCAAGTTCAAAACACTGTATAAAGAGAAAATCTCTGTTTTCATCAACACAGGAAATGCTGAAGCCTAGATTCCTGTGAAACCAGAACTCATGATGCATTAAATGCTTCTGGTAAAACTGTAGTTTGAAGGTTTTGATGTCAGAAGCAGAAAGAGAACAGCTTCTGAATGCCTAGTTTGTGGGAAAATATTTAACTGGTATTTGTGCACTGTTAGACAACAGACTAGAGCAGGATAAAAAACATAATCCATTGGAACCTAGCGCGTCCCCTAGCCTTTCCAGAAGTGGGATCCCTTATTATGCTCATCTTCTATACTTGAAAAGTTCATCCGTTGTACTTCTATCAAATTTGTCTTTAATTGGAAAATGAACTCAAAAATCAGAAAGGAACTACTGACCATCTTAACAAAAGTCTGCACCCTCTGGTGACTAAGTCTAGCTGTGCAGAACCCATCACAGAATCACAGAATCACAGAATCACAGAATCACAGAATCACAGAATCATAGAATCATAGAATCACAGAATGGCCTGAGTTGAAAAGGAACACAATGATCATTGAGTTTCAATCCTTCTATGTGCAGGATTGCCAGCCACCAGACCAGGCTGCCCAGAGCCACATCCAGCCTGGCCTCGAATGCTACCAGGGATGGGGCATCCACAACCTCCGTGGGCAACCTGTTCCAGTGCTTCACCACCCTCTGGGTAAAAAACTTCCTCCTAATATCCAACCTAACCCTGCCCTGTCTCAGTTTAAAACCATTCTCCCTTGTCCTATCACTATCCACCCTTGTAAACAGCCATTCCCCCTCCTGTTTATATGCTCCCTTCAAGTACTGAAAGGCCACAATGAGATCTCTGTGGAGCCTTCACTTCTCCAGGCTAAACAATCCCAGTTCCCTCAACCTTTCTTCATAGGAGAGGTGCTCCAGCCCTCTGATCATCTTAGTAGCCCTCCTCTGGACCTGCTCCAAAAGCTCCACATCCTTTTGCTGGGGGCCCCAGGCCTGGATGCAGTACTGCAGATGGGGCCTCACAAGAGCCCAGTAGAGGGGGACAAACACCTCCCTCTCCCTGCTGGCCACCCCTTTTTTAATGCAGCCCAGAACACAGTTGGCCTTCCAGGTTGGAAGCGCACACTGCTGGCTGTCATGTCCAGCTTCTTGAATACCAAGCTCCCCAAGTCTTTCTCCGCAGGGCTGCTCTCAAGGAGATCTTCCCCCAGTTTATATAAATACCTGGGATTGCCCCAACCCAAGTGCAGCACTCTGCACTTGGCCCTACTGAACTTCAATAGGTTTCCCTGGGCCCACTTCTCCAGTCTGTCCAGGTCCCTCTGGATGGCTTCCTTTCCTTCCAGTGTACCAACTGTATATCTCTGCTTGGTGTCATCTGCAGACTTGCTGAGGATGCGCTCAGTGTCATTACCTATGTTGTTGATGAAGATGCTGAAAAGCACTGGTCTCAAGACTGACTATGACATCTCCATGATGATGCTTGTGAGAGTAAAGGAGGTAGCCAGTGAGGAGGAAAATGGCTGCACTGATTTCCAGAAAAGGGACAGGGTGAAGGCAACAGCACGTAACAGGAAAGTCTGTTAGCTCTGTGTGATGTGGTTTGCTAACACTGGGCAATTGATTTTGTCAGCCTTTCTCTGTCATGCAACTGTATGGAATGAAATTCACACTGAGGAAATAAAATAAGTTCCCAAGAATCATGAGAGAGAAGAAAAAAAATCTGGAATGAAAATAATTTCACACACAGCATAACTATTCAAAAAATAGAAATAAAAATCACAAAGAAGACATGTAATGACGAGAAAGACATGGGAATTTCTGTGGGTGTTAACATTTTCTTTTTTTTTTTTTTTCCTTTTAAGGGAGTAACTGGTGGCCAGTTCTAACAATAGCACAATGAATCTTTCATGCTGCCCACAATCAATTATGTCCAGGAACTGGGTGTGGTGTGACCAATTTAATAACAGTGGTGTCAGATAGCTGCAGACAACCCATGATTAGGCTTTACTTCATCACACCTACCTAAGAAGTGGGCATCCACTATGCTAGTTGGTCTTGGCTCCTTCCTTGCTCAGCAGAACAAGATCAGCACCTATAGACATGATTCATCTTCCTCGCCCCCAACTTCTGATCCCACCTATCTTTTTGATGAGATGAATCACTCTCTGGAGATATCATTCAACCTCTAATAAATATTGAGGGAGCACCACATGGCTGTTGAAACAAATGGTATAACTCTGACTTAGCTAAAGAAATCCAGCCAACCTGATAATTTGGATACCATGATGACCTCTCTACATCTGGGGAATTCGTTTTATGGATTCATGAGGTGGAGATTGCTCCATCATCATACTTTTCCAGATGACAGGAGCTTAGATTCCTTCATATTGGAACATCTCACTGCAAAAAATACAGTGAGGCCTTGCAGCAGGTTCAAAGAAGGGCAACAAAGCTGGTGAGGGGTCTGGAGCACAGGCCTTATGAGGAGCAGCTGAAGGAGCTGGGACTGCTCATTCTGGAGGAGGCTCAGGGGAGACCTCATTGCTCTCTATAACTACCTGAAGGGAGGTTGTGGTGAGCTGGGTGCTGGCCTCTTCTCTCATGTAGCTAGTGATAGAACTAGAGAGAATGGCTTCAAGCTGGGCCAGGGGAGATTTAGGCTGGATGCTAGGAAATACTACTTCTCTGAAAGAATGGAATGGCTGCCCAGGGAAGTGGTGGAGTCACCGACCCTGGAGGTGTTCAAGGAATGTTTGGACGTTGTGTTGAGGGACATGGTTTTGTGAGAACTATTGGTGATGGGTGGATGATTGGACTGGGTGATCTTGTGAGTCTTTTCCAACCTTAGTGATTCTATGATTCTACAATTCTATGATTGCTAAGATATCATTTAGAGCTACAAAAAGGCAAAGGCTTTTGAGATATTAGAAAGTGAAAGTGAATGAGTTGCTTGTTTTTCCAGTGGTCATTGGTGTGTGCTATATGGCTGTCAAGTTTTGGGGTATGAGAAGAGCCACAAAACGCTTCAGAGACTCTTCTTTGCTGCAAATTGCACATACAGCTGCATGAGTAACTTTCATGCAAATGATCTTGAAGAAAGTACTAATAATTTGATAATTTGCATATACTGCTGAGCATGCTGTCAGTTCAAACAAGAGATTTTGTCCAGAGCTCTTTGTCAGCAAACAGAGATATGGAACAAGCTCTGCAACAAACTCTCACATTAAAAATCACAACCTGATGCTTGAAAATGTTGGCAACAATTTGACTTCTATGCAAGATGCTTTGAATACCAGAATGGAATGAGTGGCACTGGGACCTGGGCACTGTAAATACATCACTTGGTATTCAGAGCTTAATTTCACACCTTTCCTCTCTTAATGATAATGATTCCTTGCGTGCTGCAGCATTTCCTAAACATTAGGCAAGAAGATTTCCTGATTTTGAGAATCTGAGCATGACAAATACATTCCAGTTGTGCTTCCCTTAAATCCACTAAAATCCAAAGTTGTTCTAAGAACTGGAAGCACAAAACAGTGCAAAACATCATACTAGATTTTATACCATTTAGGTATTTAACTGTGTGCTATCTCTCCCTGAAATGACAATTCCTTCAAGGTGATTTAGAAACTTCTGAAAATGCTATCAAAAGTAGTAACAAACAAAGCAAAACAAAACAACCTCATAGTCATAGTTTTCTTCTCCCTTCCTAGTATAACTTTCCCTCTGGTGATTACATTTATTGTGGGCATAGAAAGGATGGTCTAAAATACGAAATATGTGTTTTGTATGCTAGAAGGGCTAATTTCTCAAAGCTGAGAAAAATTTTGAGAGAAACTGACATAAGTGTAGACAGGAAATTGTGAATAAAAATTGAGACTCATTTTGGATTTGGTAATTTATTAGATGGCCAAAAGCCAAGCATCCGCAATCAAGGCAGAGGATAACTTTGACTAAAAAGCTATTATGGTTTTCTGACAAAGTGAAAACATCAAGTAGAAATATCGATATATAGACATGTTATATTCATGCCGGTGTAAATTTATTATATCTAATTTCTTCCTTACTTCTTCTCTGTACACATGCATTTTTCATGCATATGAAAAAGTATACATTTATGTATACTTTTCAATGCATTTAATGTATTTCATTTCTTATGACTCTCAGAACACAGAAGACAAGCATAAAGAGGTGACTAAAGTTTTAAAGAAGTAAAAATTAAGGAAGAGAAATCCCAAGCTGGCAGGACTTCAGGATTGTGGAAAGATACATTTTTTAAAAATCTTACAATAAGATTACAACAAGGAATGGTAAAAGCCAAGAATCTGACCATCTCTGCATAATGTCATTATAGAAGAAGGAGAAGCACTGAACGAACAATTCAGTTTTATATTAGGAAATGCAATAACCTCGTAATGATGACAAAGCATTGCACACTTCCCTGGTAAGTGGAAGGAATGGTGAATAGGCATTTTTAAATCGCCAAGTCTGGTTGCTGGTATTCAAAAGACAGTTTTTGAGATTTCCAATCTTGGAAGTCAATTTTAAATTTTAATACAATTTTGAATCAGAGATGTTTCAGAATGCTCAGTAAGAGTTGCTGCTACTCTCATGATGTAAAAAAACAACCCTAAGTCTATGCAGTTCATAACCTGACACAAGTCCCAAACAAAGCATTAGTTAGTAAATAATGGAACAGGCATGTAACTTACAGAAATTAATATGGTTTTGATGGAAAGATGCAATGCAAATAACTCAGTCTAAAAATTTTACTCTTTCAGGGCATTTGAGATTTGGAAGGAATTACAAATGTTTTATAAGAATTTGACTTCGTCATCACAGAACCACAAAATCATTGAGTTTGGAAGGAACTTCCCAAGATCATTGTCCTACCACCCACTCAAGTAGAGTAAGCAGAGCTAAACTAGGTTATCCAGGATCATCTCCCATCAGTTTTTGAATATCTCCATTTGGAGATGTCATTGATGTCAATGAAACAAAGCTGAGATGAGTGGCTGACATACCAGATGACTGTGCTGCCACTCAGCAAGACCTGGAAAGACTGGGAGATGGGTAGATAGGAATCTTAGGAAGTTTAACAAAGACAATCATAGAGTCCTACCTCTGGGGAGGTATAAATGCATGTATCTGTACAAGCTAGGGGCTGACCTGCTGGAAAGGATCTCTGTGGAGAAGGACCTGGGTGTCTGGTGGACAACAGGTCAAGCACGAGCCAGCAGTGTGCCCTTTTGTCCAAGAAGACCAGCAGTATCCTGGGGTGCATTTAGAAAGAGTATGGTCAGTAGGCCAATGGAAGCGATCCTCTCTCTCTACTCTGTTCTGTTGAGACCACATCTGGAGCACTGTGTCCAGTTCTGGGCTTCCCAGTTCAAGACATACAGGGAACTGCTGAAGAGAGTCCAATGGAGGGTTACAAAGATGATGACAATTTTGGAGCATCTCTTTGATGCTGAAAAAGCTAGGTGAAAATCTAGAATAATCTAGATGAAAAGCTGATAATCTAGGATTCTTCAGCATTGAGAGGAGAAGACGGGGGGGGGGGGGGGATTTTACCAATGCTTATAAATATCTAAAAGATGAGAGTCAAGTAGATGGAACAAGGCTCTTTTTAGAGGTGCTCAGTGACTGAACAAAGGGCAACAGGCACAAAATGGAACACAGGAAGTTCCATACAAATATGAGGAAGAATTTCTTTGCTTTGATAGTGATGGAGCACTGGAACAGGCTGCCCAGAGAGTTCATTGAGTCTCCTTCTCTGCAGATACTCAAAAGCTCCCTGGATGCTTTCCTGTGTAACGCACTCTGGGTTATCTGCTTTAGCAGGGGGTTGGACTAGGTGATCTCCAGAAGTCCCTTTCAACCCTTGCGATACTGTGATTCAAGGGATGTCAGGTATTCATATCAAAACCAGATCCAAATCACATCGGGAGCATGTTAAGTAGATTATAATATTGTTGACTGAGAGTGGGAATCATTGATAAATGTTCTTCTAACAAGATTATGCAAGGATCATTCTCAGGACTGACCTCAGCCTGTCTTTTCATCAGCAGTCTGAAAATAAATATAAAATTAATTATAATCAAATATACAGCCAACATTAAGCTGGGAAACAGTGACTGGCACTGGGGCAAAGGCTCTCTTATACAGCAGCCTGCACCAGGTGCTCAGCTGTGCCCAATCCAGCAAAATGCAGCTGCATCCAATCAAATGCCAAAAACAAGGAGCACAGGCCATGCTTCCAGAGAGGAGATGGTTTTCTAGTTCACAGGGGCTCCAAGCACAATTTAGGGAAATTAGTGGCATTCAGCCATGACCTCTCGACACAATTTTGTGGAAAGAAAAGCCTTTGGCTGGGTGGCCAAGGGAAAAGTGAGTGGGAGAGGAAAGCAATAATAGATTTGCAGATCGAGTTGGTTGGACTGGTGTTGCTGGATTTGCAACACTTTGTTCTCCATCCTTTTCAAAAGGGCATCGGAGGTTCTGAAAAGTACTGAACTGTAAATTAAGATGCAGAAAAAGATTTTTTATTAAATGAGACATAAAGAGATCACACTGTTTGTGCAAAAGATGCAGTGCCTAGGCTGTGGCCTTCATCAGAGGAAATTGTAGGTGCTTATGGTTCTTTAATCTAGCAGAGAATGGTAAAACAAATACAGAAAGCTGAAAGCCAACGGCAAAGAAATCCAAATTAGAGGAAAAGCACATATTATTAATAGTGATTAATCACTGAAACAAACTACCCAGGGAAGAGGCAGAATTTCATCTCCTGATGTTCCCAGAGCAAATGAATTTGCTTTGTCAGAGAGGGTACTTTTTGTAAACATAAACTATTCAGCTTGTTACAGGACAAACCAGTAAAATTTAATAAAATGTCATAAAAAATGACCTACAGGCCCTTTTATCCTTTCTTACAAAGTTTGTCTAAGCGCATGAGTCGTTACCTAATTAGTTATATTCAGTCATTACAGAGATAATGAGAACATTCTAGGTATAATGAGAATCAAGAAACATTGCATAAGACAATGCTCCAAACAAGCACAGATATTTTCCATAAAAAAAAGGAAATGTTATTAATTGACAACTGGAGGAAAAATAAGGCATATGGAACGGAAATAAAATCATATTTGTATATTTTATGGATTTTTATTGTCATTTTGTTTCAGGAAGTTTGTCTTGACTTGGACCTCTTTGATGATATGCGTACCTCCTCACCTATTATTTTGCTTACAACCCTTTTAAAACTGTGATACTCACTCAAGTGTAATTAAGATTCTTCCAGCTTGCACAGAAGTGAAATGCAATGCCTAATTGTTTTTAGAGTGAGCGCCCAAAACTGCTGTGAAACACTTCTTTGAAGATGTTCCAAATTGTCACCCAGAGTCAATGGCTATGATCAGATGCTGAGGTGAAGACGGTCATATATTGCTACTTCTGATAGCAACACAAAAATTAAGGGCTGCCATACAATGTCTGTGCATGAGTTGGTTTATGTGAACATGACACCAGAGAAAATTATATAAAGCTGAATTATAGCATCATCATTATTATTAAGGCATTATTAAATAATGCTAAAATTAGCATTTTATGCTTCTTTCTTCTCTAACCTAGATATTCTCCACTCAGAATATTGCTTTGTAACAATATATAATGCTAAGGCTGGCAGGCTGGGAACAGAATGATTCTGGGGGTTGGAGCATTAATTACAAGAAGCAGAGTTCTTGTTTATTCTATTCTCATTTATCAACATTGTTGAAGTGTTACCTTTCTTATTCGGTTCCTGCTGTTTACCTGAATTTCTTTGTCTTGTTAGTTGGGCATCCGGAATTTCTAGGCAGTCTCCCACTTAAATGCTAGCCAGGCCTGGGATGGGTTCGTTTCCAAGAACAGATGAAAGCATCTCAGTTATTCCAAAATGGGCATAGGCCAAAACATTCAATACTTACAAACAACTGCTCATGAAATGTCTGCAAACCAAGAGTTATTGGCAGGCAGCATATGGCAAATATGTTGCACTTCAGAAAACTGTGATCACTTTGTGGGCCACTTTTAAGTAGATAAACAGACCAAATGGTTTGTTGTGAATTAAATACACCATTTCTATAAGTCACAAGATGTGTTTCAGTGTAAAATCAGCATCTTCCCCTCTGGTTTATAATGATTAGTTACCAAGCTGGATATGAGGAGAGCTTGGACAGGCATTTCCAGCTACCTAGTTTTTAAACCCTGCCAAGATAAATCAGATTATGCCCAGATATCAAACTGTGCCTAATAAGCATCAGTGCTGACAATGAGCACCTGTATTTTTCACTGTTATTTCTCAGCGTTTCACCAAAGATTGATTATGAAGAATAATTATTTTGAATGAGCATAAAACCGGCTGTAGCAATTTCTCTAGCAAGTGCCAGACATCACAATACCACTGATAACAAGTCAGATGAGTCCTAAACGTGTTAAATACAGATCTGGACTGATATCACCCTTTTCCCTGCTATTCAGGTATTCTCATTCTTATTTACTGACTCCAAAACAAAGACCCTGAAAGCTTTTTGCCCTCTTTTCCACTGTCGGTTTTACATCATCTCAGTAAGATTTTGGTACATTTGTTCAAGGTTTATACACTTATTTTCACTTCAGACCAACGTTTGGCTCTAGACTCATCAATTCAGTGAAGTGTCTTCCTGTTCAGGGGCATGGAAAGACATCACATATGCTTGTCAACCTCTTTTTGTAGTTGTATCTCTGTAACAAAACAAGTACTTAGGAATGACTTAGAGGGGTTTAAGCTTAGTCAAAAGCTTGCATTCTAGATCCATACAAAGGATTAACTGAATGAGAACAAATTTTCTGAAAAGCACAAAGGCCATAAGAACACCTGCAATAATTAGAAAGCTGGGGAAAGAAAGAAAACCGGGCTTATGCATCTAACAGCCCCAAACACCATTCTGATCAGTTCTACTCTCTAAAAAAGGTAGCAACACATTGTCCAGAGGACTCCCCATCATTTCAGACTATATCTCAACAAAAACCTTTCATTGCCTGGATGCAGAGGCATAAAACAGAGCATACTTTGAAAGGACTGCACTACCACCGGACAGCAGTGGCCATGGAACCAGCTCCCCAGGACAGCGATCATAGCCTCAAGCTGCTGGAGATCAAGGAGCATTTGCAAAGTGAATTTTGGGTAGTCCTATGTGGAGCCAGGAGCTGGACTCAACGATCCTTGTGAGTCAATTTCAACTGGGGATATTCTCTTGAGAACTCTTCTCTCAGACATTCATTCTGTACTGGAATAGCAGATTGATTGATGATGGGGTGTTC
Organism: Perdix hodgsoniae; assembly: GCA_035772895.1. Taxonomy (NCBI): domain Eukaryota; kingdom Metazoa; phylum Chordata; class Aves; order Galliformes; family Phasianidae; genus Perdix; species Perdix hodgsoniae. Next base: position 1,407,786 of record JAPSGF010000042.1, read on the forward strand.
ACCCAGGCTGGAACATGAACTTTCTCTTCATGCTTACATAGTCTGGTTTTAATTTAAGGTTTCTCTTCTTCCCTGGTGTTCCTCTCCCTGCCCAGCTCTGTGAGTTCATTGGATATTATGAGTTATGTTAATCAATCCTTCAAGTGTGTGTTAATCCATCATTTGGACTCCAATGTACAGGTGTGCTTCCCTCCCTGTACCCCACAGTCCAAAAGAACTGTGGCAGGTAGGGATAGACCTGCTGGACAGAGGTGAGGAGGTGCTACTTGTTAGAATAGAAAAGAAAAAAGGATACACATTTTACTCCCACATCTGGGAAGTGAATGTCCTCTTGACACCCAACATTTCCTTAAGACACAACAGTTCTCTGGGAGTCTGCTTTGAGGATGGGGTGCTGGGGAGCAGCTGAGATCAGACTCGGTGTCAATAAGCTGTCAGGAACTAGCCTTATTCATCATGGTTACTGGGTAAGTGCCAAGGACCCTACAGTAATTCGGTTGAGCTTCTTCTCTGCTAAATGAGTTTACAGTGATGAATAGTGTTTGCTGGGTAATTTAATAATATTAATGGGATCTCATTAGCTTTGGTATTCATTTACATTCTTGAAGGTGTATCCCCTGCTGGCAGTCTTGGGAAAGACTGGAGCAGACAGGAAAACCAATATCCTAATTCATTCACATCTCTAAATACTTCCAATAAGGTAAAGGTTTTAAAGCACTTTATTGGTTTGGTTTATTTAATTTATATTGCTCTTCGTGTGCTGTGGCTTTATTTCCTCCACAGGCAGTAAAACCAATACTGTTTAGTCGAAAGTGCCCTCAAGAAAGATGATATTTGAGTTAGAAATATCAAAATGTCCAGAATTATTGTTATTATTATTATCCAAGAATCACATGATGAAAATGCAATAATTCACTTAAAATAAACCCATCTACCAAAGCACAGGTAGCCTGTCTTTCTGAGATAAGCATCACTGATAGGACTGGTAGCTATCATCTCGATCATTGCTACAGCTGTTGAAAATGGGACTGGCAGAAAGAAGGCATTCATACTGCTTGCTTTGATCTCTCTGAACAAGAACCTTTTTATAGAATTTCATTAAATTTTATATCTCCTGTGTGAAATACTCTCCCTCTTTCTGCCTCACAGGAAACATGAAGGTAAGAATCATCATATGGCATTATCAATAGGAATAATAGTGTTAAGAATACTTCAAGAAGTGAAAGTGTTATCAGAAACCAGGAAACTCCAAAAGATTCACCATGGCAAAATGAATGGGAAAGTTGATTAAAAAAAAAAACAAACATATTTTTTTTAAAGAAATACCTCCATTGCCCTGTAGATGAAAGTAGCCAGATCATAACATCGAATGCAACTTAATTTTCTGGGCAAATGAGAACTTTTCATTTTTTCATTTGGAGAATTTTCATTTGGAAGCTAGTGCAAAAGATACTGGTTTTCACTCATACTCTTCCTGATTTTTTCCTATGAACACAATCTCTCAGTATCTTTAGAATAATTTACTCCTTGGAGCTCATAATATAGGCAACTGTAGAGTTCTAGATTTTGACAGGAAATTTTCCTTTTCAGCAAATATTTATATTCCTTTTTGAAAATAAAAGCCTTAATAGAATTTGAACTTGCAACTTTTTCATTTTTTTTAAATTATTTTTATATCATGTGGTGCTGAATATAATCTTGTATGGAAAGACTTTAAAACTATTTTTCTGTCAACACATATTTTTAATAAAATGTGCTGTTCATTCAAAAAAACTCCCACAATTTTCATCACAAATTTCAGATGAAAATGTTTTTGGTCCAAATGTAGTTTACCTCTAATACCAGAATAATATCTGTATCACGCTAAAGACCTCCACATTCTCAGAGCTCATATTTCATGCCATTTTTGCACCAGAACAGTGAATAATTCAGCAGATTGGAGTAATGAATCATTTTCTCATCCTTAGGTGGCTGTTGCTCATGATGATTAATACTGATTTATTTATTACTTGTGACAGTCTCAACCAGGTCAGGGCCTCACAATGTGACATACCCTATGAGATAAAAGGAATAAACAGTTCCTGCCCCAAAGAGCCTGCAGTGCAGATTTCTGTTCAAGTCCTTGACACTGGCTAACTGCCCTCAGTGAACAACTAATCTCACACCAGACACAGAAAACGGTGATGGGTGAAGAGAAGATAGTCTCATTGTATAGAAGCCTTGCCAGAAAATTCTACCTTTGATAAGCACCAGATACTTATTTCTTCATCAGCTCACCACGTCAACTTGCAAAAACTGGATGATTAAATGTTTCTGCAAACAAGGATCTAAGAAAGGTATTTCTAGGTTTCCTTAAGGTGTTGTCAGGAGTTACAGTTACATTATTTAGCTACCCATGCCTGACGTGTTTAGGCTTTTTGACAGGTGTTAGTTCCTGACCAACACAGAACATAAAACTGAAACATACATTATGTTCAAGCCTGTTTCCACACATTTATAATTTGTGGTTCCTTTTAAAAATCAGTATAATTCGAATATAAACGCCCACTGATCCATGCAGATGCTACCAATTACATGATGGTCTTTTTTACAAAGGACACTGTTTTTCACATTACATTTTTTTCACATTTTTTACATTACATTTTTTACTTTTTTTTTAATGTACTTTTTTACAAGTACACTTTGTACAAATTTGGTTCCATCCAGAAGGAAAAGCAAGCAGTGGACAACTATGAGACAACCAAAATAGTATGATGGACCACACTTTCCAACAATGGATTGTCTAGCAAAAAAAGAGGAAGAGGAAGAGAGAAAGAAGAAGAGAGAAAGGGAAGGAAGGAAGGAAGGAAGGAAGGAAGGAAGGAAGGAAGGAAGGAAGGAAGGAAGGAAGGACCCTCTTTCCATACAAAAAAAGGGGTTGGCTATATCTCTTATCTCACCCAGCCTCATACATGACACTAATTAGCACTGCTAATTAGATACTTATTAGTCTGTGATACCACTGTGCCCAGAGTCCCATCCATTCTTGATGGGTACCTTCATCTTTTAAAAATAGTTCTGCTATGTTAGCAGTCTTTACTCACAATTCTCCTTCTCAACCTTGTCATTCCATAGTGAGGAATGGAATTTCTTTCTAGGAATACTTGGTGAATTTGCCACCGAGGGAGGTAATTCTTTAAAAGGAGCCTGATTCACACTTGTTCAGCTCATTCATAAGTGAAGTAGTACCTTTAAACCAGGATCAAGCCTTATCTTTAAAATAGAATGGATTAGGTGTGGAAGGAACTTTTCTTGTGAGTGATGTCCTTGCAAAGCATTGCCCTGGAGGAAAATAATAACTTTATAATTCAAGAGTATGTGTCCAAAAATATTTAGTAGTCATAACTACAGAGCTACATCAGTGATGCAGAAATGTTGTCAAAGTATATTTCCTCCAGTGTTTCCTGCTCAAAAAAATATTGTCCATCGTGTTGACCTGCACACTGGGGGATGATTCAGTACCACAAATGCCTTTAGTCAGTGGTGATACTAACAGGAACATTATTTCAAAGAAAACCATTTCAACATAAATTTTCTTCTAGAGAGCCCAAATAGCAGATTATCCTGGTCAATAATTTATTCCTAAAGTAGTATTAAAAAGTAAAGCAGTAAGAAGTATTGTTCCAAACTTATGTTCGCATTCACAACTTGTGGTGCCCTATACCTTTAGGAAACTGACAGATCTAGAACTAGTTGTTTATCATTCTTCATCTCTTCCATCTCTTTTCTGTAATATTAACTAGAAAGTTTTTTTCTGTTTTTAAGATTTTTTTTCTTCTCAATTTTCAGATTCTGATCTTATAGGATTTTGTGGACTGTTCCTAGGCCTCTTCTCACCATTTTTTCTCTGGAAAACTTGATCTACCAGATTTGTGTGATGCAAGGACATCATAAAAAAAAAACCCTATCAGCCACATTTGCCTCTGCCCAAAGACATATCTTATTCTTTCTATTTGACATCAAATAATATATTCTCTAGTGCCTGATCAAATAAAGCTAATATTTATCTTGATTCCTTTCTCTCACAGCCCCTTCAGGTGTAAATCTAAAACACCAGCAAAATTACACAATCTTTTCTACTGTCTCCTTTACAAACACAGTGATAAATGCTATTTTCTCCACTGTAAAATACATAATCTCACCTTTCTGTCCCCTATTGCCAAATCAGTGGATCAAGATCTCTTTACACATCTTCCTTATAGCATCAGCCTTTACTGGGCTTTACCTGTGCTCCCATCACATTACTGTTTCAGGATGTTTTAGCATATTTCTTTTGACTGCAATAGTTCCCCTTCTCTACATAACAGTCACTGCACAATGCTTTAAATAACATTATGTTTTAAACAACATCCAGTTCCTCGCCTCCCTAATCTTACTTTTTCCACTATCGTCTAATCGTAGAATCATTTGAATTGGAGAGGACCTTTAAAGGTCATCTAGTCCAATTCCCCTGCAATGAACAGGGACACCTACAGCTAGATCTGGGTGCTGAGAGTCCCATCCAGCCTGACCTTGAAAATTCATCTCCAAGAACAGTGCATCTACCACATCTCTTTGTCAAGGTACAAACTTGCCTCCCCAGCACTGTTTCCTATCTATTAGCCCTGTGCCCCTCTCTGATGTGAGCATCAGTCTAAAATCCTAGGAGTCTTGAGTCCAGGTGTGTAGGGCAAGACTCTTCTCACCCAACTTATGAAGACAACCAACTAACCATCTACCTAACCTCATTGCTTAAGGTTCCATTCATAACCAGAGGTAAAAATTAGGTACTCTGGGGTCCAACTGGCCTACTTTATTTTGTGAGGTCTCTTCTTAACAGCGGGAAGGATTACACCAGGCAGTACAACACTCCACTGACAATACTGACTAGTTAGAGTAGAGCTGAGCGTAACTGTTTCCCAAGAAGGAATCGCACATAGATGAAACCTGCTTATTTTACCAAGTGTAAAATGAATTTGTTGCTGTCAAGTGAACAACTATTTCTTCCGTGGTGAGGTGAAAGCATTTAACTTCCTTGCAGGAAGAAGCCATTGGCAAAGTGCAAGCCCTGAATACCAATCCAGAAATAACACTTGAAGAACTGACTGCTTCCTTGGGATTGAAAATGCAGACAGAAAATTTATGTGCATTCAGCCTGTGCCTTTTATCCAGTGTCCACAACAATTTCCACACAGGACATTTCGGGTTAATTAGGTCAGTTCAGATTAGTCACAGCTCTCTTAAGGAACGTTTTTAAAATAAGTTTCTCTTCTTAGGGCCATATGGAATTAGTAAGAGTCTAGTCAAAATACATGCACTTAACAGCCTTTTCTGGGCTGGGGCTTTAGAAAGTTTATTTAGAGAAAGCATTTAAAAAGCTAAGATCTAGTTCAGCTCCCCCTGAGCATGAGGAAATAAATAGTGTCCCTGTAGTGTTAAGATGTGTCTCTGGAAGTAAACAAAACAAGGGATACTTGCCCTCTCCGCCCTTTGATTTCCACCTCTAGACCAGACCGATGGCTGCATGCCCATTCACTCAATAAAATGTGTCCATTATTGAAGTCTGTAAAACAGAGCACTAAGGTCATACTGCCCTACGGAAAATATTTAGAGTGGATGGAAGAAAGTCTATTTTACTTCTTTCATTTGCCTGACTGCTGTTCTGTGTTACCCATGTCAGCCTAGACTCTCTTCCTTTTGTCCCCAACCATCACCATGACCACTAAACTGTGTCCCTCAGGGCTGCATTTACATGTTTCTCAAACACTTCCAGGGATGGGGACTCCACCACTTCCATGTACATATACCTTAACTCATATCCATCACCAGTGAATAGACATGATGCTCTAGGCCATTTTAAATATTTGTTTCATCAAACCTACGTTGGAGGAGAAGGACTGAAGAAATGGGTCTGGAAATGCTAACATGAAACTCAGATCACAGTCTGATCCACCGATCAGTGACCCAGAAACTGGTCCACCAGTGTTTCGTCCCAATCCCTTGGGTATTACTGATGAGCTCACAAGTATAATGGCACAGGGAATTTTATTTTTCTGCTTTACTTCTATTAGGTCTCTGAGAGCACAGAGTAGAAGCACTGCCGTGGTGAGCATGGAAGCAATCATTTTAAAGGGTGATATCTGGAACTGCATAGCTGCGTAGCTCTCACTGACCCCTACAGTGAACAATATTGACCACCATCCATTCTGTATCCATCTGCAGGCATTTACCAAACTCTGAACATTTCTGAGTCCTGGCAAAGAGTTTAGTCCCTCTCCAAAGCAATTCACAGCAGAGTGGGCAGGCTACCAAGACATTTCCACACCCCCAAATGGGTGCAAAAGAGTAGAGAGCAGCACTCTTAAAACATATGGAAAATAAAATTAAAAATAAAACAAACAAAAAAAAAATGAAGAAGAAAAGGAAAAAAAATAAGAGGACTTAAAAAAACAACACCAGGGAAAAAGAATTGCTTTTAAAATAGACTTTACAGTTCAACTGATTGCAATAGGGAGAGTAGCTATCGGTCTGGAAACAACAGTCCTCCCAAACCCACTACATACTTTGAGAGTCATTTTCACAGGAGGGAGTCAAAGAGCTTAGATACCTTCACACTTGCCTTTTGCAACTGCTACAAAAACATTCAACACAACAAAATATCATCAAATGCAAGCAGAAGGCAAAATACCTCCATAAAAGACACAAATAATGTAAGTCAAGATCTGATGTTGCAAAAAGGTACAGCATAATTGATGGCATCCTAGAAATGAAAGTCACTATTATCATGAACTGAAAGTAGATACCTGACCTCACTTCTACATCTGTAGAATTCACCTCTGTATCTGTGGAGTTCAGTATTACATTTACCATGTTTAATAGTGGCTATTCTTACTGGTCTCTGCTACTCCTGGCAATGGCTCACAGTCCACAATACCACCATAAAACATACAGGAAGGGAGCAGGTGGGGAGCAAAAGATGGAAAGAAAAGAGGCATCTTTACAGAGTACCCCAAATGCAGAGAGGTGCTTTTCGTGGTCATTTCAGTTAAATAGAGACCTTCTAAATTCCAAAGGTAAAAAATTCTTCTCGTTGGAACTTTCGCTGACATGAAATTTAGAGGTTTAGTGTAAAGTTTGTTATGCACAGTCAAGTTATTACAGTTCAACAGCCTTGTGCTAATCCCTGGGTGACAGGCACACAAATGCTCAGGAAATATTTCTTGAAGTGGACCCCTGTCTGAACATCACCACATCCACCCAAAGTTGATAAAGGGGTCAGGCATGGGCTGGAGGTGAGTTACACAAGCATTGTTGCAGCTTCTGCTGTGAATCCAACACTTCCCCCCCAATGTAAGACCTTGTGTTCTCAGACACTGCAGAGCCACTGTGAACTGACAGCTTCAGAGACCTCAAGAAACTAGCTGGAAACATCTCAGGTGTGTATTTTTAGCACACTACGCCTGGAAGCTTAGCTTAGGGAATTACTACTAGAAAGGCAAAGGAAGCGTGGGAATGGGGAGAGGAAAGAGAATTACATTCTGATAAGGAATTAATAGCTATCAAATGATCATCATTTGGGTATTGAGACCTGTCTCCCAGCTTCAGCATCCTCCTTCCTTTTCACACTGGAAGAAATGAGAGAAGAAGTAAAATAATATTAATGCACATTTAATAGAGAAATGTGAATTTTAGGAAGGAAACTGCAGCCCTCTTCTCTTATAAGGTTAAAAAGACTTTTCCACCCAGATATCTACAAAAAGCATAAAGTGATATACCCACCAAGTGGTCCTCACTCTTTCTGGGTAGGAGTGCACTTTTCAACCAAAGACCCTCCAAGACAGAAACATTCAGATGGTTTATGGCCTGGGACAGATATCATTTGAAGGTCTGGAGGGCCTCCATGTAAAGGGGTCACCAAGAGGAAGGAAAGAAATCACAGAACCATAGAATGGCGTGGGTTGGAAGGAACCTTAAATGTTATCTACTTCTAACCTTGTTGGACATGGTTGCCAACCACCAGATCAGGCTGCTCAGGGCCCCAGCCAACCTGGCTTTGAGCACCTCCAGGGATGAGGCATCCATAACTAAATGTTAAAGCATGGGAGAAGTGGAAAAACCAGCAGCGTAGAGAAGGGATGAATGCCCTGCTTCATCTACTCAAAACTGCACAGATGAAAATGCATTAATTATTTAAATGAAGAAATAGTGAATTATGGGGAGTGGTATGGACAGTAATGCAGTTGTTTGGGGGCTTATTTCAAGTGGGTGGGATAAATTAATGAAGCGCTGACACAGGTTGCCCAGAGAGGTAGTGGATGTTCTGTCCTTGGAGATATTCAGTGACAGGCTGGATAGGCCTCTGAGCACCCTGATCTAGCTGTAGGTGTTCCTGCTCATTGCAGGTGGGCTGGACTAGATGAGCTTTAAAGGTCCCTTCCAACTCAAATGATTCTATGATACTACAACTCTATAAATCCAGGGAGGGAGAGAAGCCATGAGACCTGGAGGGTAGAGCAGTGGCAGATGCAAATGATCCATGAGAGGCACTTGTTAAGCCTTCTAGTAAGAGACATTACCACAGCCCTCATGAATAGCAGGCTGTTTCTTGACCTTGAGAAAATCACCTGTCAACCCCCCCCCCCCTCCTTCTGCTCTCTTTCCACTTCTCGGTTATTAAACACCCCCAGAGAGCTCGGGAAGTCCTCTGAATACCTGAACCTCAGGCAGAGAATTTCAGAGCTTTGCATGTTAAAAAAAAAAAAGAAAAGAAAAAAGTGACAGAAGGGGTGTGAAACTGAGCAATACCTGCTATTTTGCTGGCTGAGTCTTGATGTGCTTTGGATTCAGAGTAAGTCCTGATTAATACTGATCCTGCATTTACAAAATTAAATTAGGCTGCTTAAAATTAAAAATACATATTTATTTTAAATAGGCCGAGTATTCTGAATGAATTGGAAAGTAAAGAGGATAGAATATTACAAATGAGACAATTAAGCAAAGTGAGCAGCAGAAATTGTATAAATTATAGTCTTGCAAGGAAACAGTGCTTTGATGCAAGGGAAGCTGGCAAAGAATCCTGCTACCAGAGATGGAAAGTGTTGAGGAGGGATGGTTGGGAAAGAGGTTATAGAAGAAAGGGGAAAAAAAAAACACAACACTTTGAGAAAATCCATTAGTATTGATTTAAGGAGGTAATCAAGGGGAAAGAGTCTCAAACAGGCAGGACGGACTGGTGATTGCAATACCAGAACACTGTGATACTGGGGCTTCACACAGCTCTTCTGGCTGCAGAACTGCACTACTGGGAGAGCCTTGGGCCCAAGCCTTGTGCTGCCTGCCCTGGCTGCCTTCCCAGCACCTGCCAGGTGTAATGAAGCTCCTGAATACGAAAAAGGATCAGATAGGACCTGAAAGCTCAACACTCAGTATGGGACAAATTCAAAGAGCAGGAATGAAGGTGGTGTTTGGGATTATAAGCAAGACAAGGGGAGAAGAGAACTAGCAGCTTTCAGCCTATGGCCATCAGCTCAGCCAAATGTTGCCATTTTAAAAATACGGAAAAATCACAGCAAACCCAAAATGAAAATGGAAATCATGGTTTTGGGGAAATGGAAAGCACATTACTCTCTCTCCCTTCTACAAAGCGCAGACATCTGTCAGAGCAAAACACCTAAGCAAGAAAATACTCCGAGGAAGAATATAGCTTTGCCAAGGAACAATCATGGCATGTTCACTTCCTAATATGGCATTTGGGACTGTTCACCTTTCCCAGGATGGAGAAGACAAAGCTGGCTATGGACAATGTTCACAGCTTTCTGGAAGCTACAGAAGTTCAGCACATTGCAGAATATGGCCCCAGGAATGCAAATTGTTACTGACTAAAAAGCAAATTATCCTTGAATATACTGAAAATGTTTCCCTTGGTTTTGTTGCAAGAATACATAGATATACAGACAGAGCTTGACATATTCACTTGAAAACATACCCAGCTGCAAAGAAACTCTTAAGTACATACGTTTTAGTGCTCTGAAATACATTTTAGTTACTATGTGGTATAGGTACATATAATGGGTTGAGGAAAATGCATGTGAGGGTCCTTAAACAGTCAGCCTACTTCAGCTGGACAGAGGA